>MU266548.1:0-47412 GCA_021014945.1 Leucogyrophana mollusca | reverse complement strand
ATGTAAGACTACGTAGATCGTCAGTTATGATTGTCCTAGGTTTAGAGAAAATTATCGTACTCACCCTCAGTCGTAACAGAAGGACTGAGGGCGCGGGGGAAGTTGAACCAAGGTTCTTATACTATGTGAGTGGAATACTGGGGGATGCACGCTATTGGCTCGTTCTGGTTGGAATTCGATCTCAACACATCAGATTGTCGGCACTGATGTCCCGGTGGTGAATGCCTCCTTCCCAAATCTCGCGATGACCTGCAGGTGGTGTCAGGTAATAATGCAATCGGAGGATGTTTGCACTTACAAACGACACAATCCCACCACGCGGAGAAGAACTCGTCGCCAGACAGGTCGGTGATAGGGAATAGCTTCGGGAAAACGAGGATGTACAGTGAGCGACTTCCCTCCCTGGCGCCAGCGATACCCAGCGCCTCGCGGAGTTCTGCCGTGGAGTTCTCGAATTTGTGCCAGAAGAGGAGTTCGGGAATATGACCCTCGACCTTCGGGTTTCCTTTGGCGAGTCGGCTTACTTGCTGTAGGATGGTCACTTCGCTGGTGCGTGAATCCTCTGGCCAGAAGACTTTCGCAACCATGTCCTTCCCGGGATGTTGTTTCTCTAGCTGGGGACTAGTTACGCGTAACACGTCGGTGGCGCGTCCATTGACTCCGAAATGCGTCACTCTGTCCTTGGAATCTAGGTGAAGGGTAAGTTCGATGCCACCCGCCTGAACGAGAATGCCCCGCTCCTTCGTCGAGGTCAAGATAGGCTTGAACAGCGTGTTTCTGCCCCAGTTTTCAAGCGACAGCCGCTGTAGGCAGAAAAGCAAAACCAAGAAGCGCGGGAGATCCTGGATGAAGTCAATTGCCGTGCATTGGATGGGGCTCTGGCGATCGCATAGCCAGACCCACGCCGTACCGTCTGCAAACGTATTGTGAGCGTGACGCACCGCTTGTACGTGTCTCATACATACCGACTATAATGAGGTTGATGAGATGGTTGGTGCCAAGATGCGCAGCGAACATCTCCGCAGCATAGCTCGCTGTCTGCACTGTGGCGATCGGTTCCTCCGGGGGTTCGGGCTGAGGTTCTATCTTCCCTCGCTTTCTGGACGTCTCGTCCGTCGCATGTTCTTCGAGCTTCCGCTTTAGACCTGCGCCGCCCGGGTTGCTGGCCATGTCGGCTTTGGCTTTGGCTTTGGAAATCACCTCTGTGGTCGATGGACGAGCTGTATTGCAGGAAGTTAACCATCCAGCAACGATGACGAGTGATCTGCTTACTAGGTGTTGACGGGGTTGTCCTCGGCCCATCCTTGGCGCTCCACGTACTACTGTTCGTTTGTCCCATCGGACTCGATCCTGGGGTGGCGGAAGTAGCTGGAGGGATAAACGCCTCCGCATCCTCCGTTGAGTCGAGTGACTTCAGATACTCCATCGACAGATATGACGTTGCAGGAGCCTCGTCTTGCTGAATGGTGTATGAGGTGGGGGCCTCCGTGAGCTGGCGTTTTGTCGATTTGAACTCAACGAATGACAGGATATCCTTCCACTGCAAGGACCTTTCTTCACCTGCGCATTTGGCTTTCTCTGGACTCTGCCACGCGTAGTTCGCGGTATGTTCCTTGGACACTTCGGTGGGGACAATCACAACGTCGGGTTTCCGACATGTTGTCGTGCCTCGGTGATTTTGATTAATTAGAGATGGATCGTTCTGCTGGAAAATGATGGGGTCGCCGGACTCGTCAGGAAGCCCTTGCACGCGAGTATGTCGAAGAGCCTCTAACGCGATGTTACAGGCTGAGATCCAAGCTCTGTAACGGTCCGTGTCTATCAGAGGTCCCGCGCTGACCCGCACGCGTCAGATGGCTGTATTATGAACCATGATGTTAAGCCTCACTATTCCTGCAGATGAGTCCGGATGGCGGAAGTTTTGATGGCCGCTTCGCCGCGATTTGTGCTCGTGACAGGCTGGCCGTTGCAAATGGGAAGCACGGCTTGAAGACAGCGGTCTCGTAACTCCTTTGCTGGTGGCGGCTTTTTCTGGTCGGGTGACGGGTGGTCGGTGGGGTTTTGTTCCCAGCAACGTAGCAAAAGGGCGTCCAACAGGGAATCGACGTCGCAAATCTGAGTGCTCTCTACCTCGCGAACCATCCGAGGTCCATTGATTAGATGTACATACACAAGTCATGAACGCGACGCACCGGACCCAGGCATACTCGATGTGGTCGCCCCTCAAGGCCTCACGCCTCACGGCTGACTTGGCGGATACCAACATTGTTGCTAACAACATGCACCCACAACAGTGAACAGACTCAGCGGCTGGGACAGTTTCCGGACTCTGTCCAAAGCGCGCCACGACAACACGCCGTCGAGCACGTGCTTTTATTTCCTTTCTCAGCTACAGCCCCTAGTCATAACAGAACCCCATGATTTAACGTTCAACCACGACCTGAGGAATACAGTTAATATTCTCCAGCTCGCCCATGATCAAGCTAGTCACAACTATCCTGCCTCAGAACAGGCAGAAGCGAACCCTTCTGCATCATAAGTGTGTACATCTACTTGACATATGAATATCTACTTGACTAAAGTGACCCCAGTTCCGTAAGCACGTAGGCTGGTTGGGGTAGCAGGACACAGAACGATACAAGCTTCGTCGTTCAGATAGATGGCTGTGGCGAAGTACGGCGACAGCAGCCCCAGACGCGATATACGCACCTTGAGCTCCTTCGTTGCCGGGCCGGCTCGGTCGCGCAACATAGGGAGTAGGGAGTGGGATGGGATGTGTGATTGTGAACGCCACGCGGGGTGGCTTGCGGGTTGCCCAGGGTGCCCAGGGTGCCCAGGGCCTTTGCGTGGTAAGGAGACTAAGTGTGGTAAAGGGGCCAAGTGTGAACACGACGCCCTGGACACGGAGAGAGCGTGGACTTGCATCCGAAGCCGTCGGTGCTGGGAATATCATATCCACGCCGAAGTGCTCTGCTGATTGGAGGACCGTGTGACCGTAAGGGTTGGACGTACAGACCTTCGCGTGCGTGATCGTTGTGTGTTTGTGTGGCGATGCGGATGCGCCCTGCGGCTTGGGGTTTTTGATGAGCTTTGTGGCTGTTGGATTAGTTCGTTTTGGGCTTGGATGGGGTGTGTGACGAGGCCACTAGTACTCACGGCCGTCGCGCACGGTTTCGGGGGTCTGGTAGTCTGGTAAGTTTAGTTTGTGGGGGGGAGGGGGGTGTTCGCGCCAGGGGGGTTATCTGTCGCTTGCGCGTTTCGCGGGGGGCTTCGGGGCTGGGCTGGGCTGGGGTAATACTGTGATGACTCCTGTGGTACGAAGCTTATCTAAACGAGCCGGGTGATAGTTGGTAGCTGGGTTTGTGAGCATTCGCACCTTGGGCACTGCTAATACGAGTACGAGTGGGGGTGGGGGTGTGCCGACCCAGGACTCGGCGTGGGCTTCGTGCTGCGGAAGTAATAGTAACGCTGGTGTTCAGTGAGGCAGCGAGCGTGGGCGGCGGGTGACAACGGTGTGTGGCCCCGCCGGCGTTTGGGTTTATGTACGCAGTCCGGGAGCTGCGAGTGCGTGCCGTGGTGACTACGCGTCGGGTCGGCTGGGTGTGGGTGTGCTTGATCGTGGTGATGCCTTGGGTGTCTGGGCTCGCCGCGGGCGCGGTCGGGGCCTTTAGGGGGTGGAGGGGAGGGGATCTGGGCGTGTCGGGCTGGATGAGGGTGTGGCCTTGGGCGTGGGCGACGGACGAATCGCAGGTCTGATTAGCGCGCACGCTGTAATCGTCCCTCGCAGCTGAACTTTGGTAGACACGCGCACGTCTTCTCTGGAAGCTG
Source organism: Leucogyrophana mollusca (assembly GCA_021014945.1). Classification (NCBI taxonomy): domain Eukaryota; kingdom Fungi; phylum Basidiomycota; class Agaricomycetes; order Boletales; genus Leucogyrophana; species Leucogyrophana mollusca. Next base: position 43,584 of record MU266548.1, on the reverse strand, counting down.
GTTTATTAGAAGTGGCCGAGGCAGGGAGACCACGCGATCGAGTTGCCACCTGTGGTCATGCGCACGCCGCGGCCGAGTCCAGCGGCCTTCGAGGAGGAACTTAGGGTCACAGTGGTGTTAGTACGCGGGGGCCGTATCGCACGTAAGACTGGGCTATCCGTCCGCTATGGAGGTTGCGGGCGGCAGGGAACTAGGATGTAGGAGGGGCAGGCGGTGCGAGCCCGAGCGGCGCGCCGCTGCACCCATGCCGCCCGTTTTGTATAACACAATCATCAGCCCCGTTGCCAGACGCCAGTTCCGCTCGTGCGAAGGTGACGGGGCCCGTTAATGTTGCGACCCGACCAACGAACGAAAGTCCACCTCCCTCTCGTCCTCGCGTTGCCCCCCATCCACGCGTCGACATCGAGATCGCGGCGTCCTCCGCTCTTGACCGTCTCGGGGGCGCACCATGGCCGGGGCGGACAAAAGACAGAAAGAAAGGAAGATTTTAGTTCGAGTTCGTCTGAGTGTCGATGGCGATGGGCGTGCGTGAGGCCACGACGGGACCGTGCGCGTGCGCTGGTCTTCCCAGGCCTTCGTTTCCCCCTGCACGACAGACGACAGATTCAGAACGCCGCCGTTCGCCCGATTCGTGCCTATTATAGTATACGTATACCGGGTGCCGGCGCTGGTATGGTGTGGTATTCAAGAAGGTGGTGAGTGCTATGCCTCGTCCCGGGGTGAGCGGTGCGCTGCGTGTGGTGGGGTGCGATCACAGGTCGCGGGGTGTTTGCGCTGCAAAGGACACGGGCTTAGCACGCGGCCCGGGGGAGGGGGAGGGATCGTCGGGCGTCGGTCGTCGTGTCGCAGGGTACGGCGGTGGTCGGGGGTGCTGTGACGCTCCGGGTGTGTGTTGGGGTTGATTGGGGTATTTAATGTGATGTGATGTGTGATGTCGGTGCTGGATCTTGTGGGGTGATCCCGGGTGCCGGCGAGACGCGGGGGGCGGGGGTCTTGAGGTGAGGTCGTGCGGGGTCGAGAGATGAGGAAGCTATGGACGAGAACTCCACCTCGCGACGGGGAAGTCGCGTGTATGGACATACATACCCCGACGAGAAATTAAAGAGCGAGGGCGCTGATCATGATGAATACTTCCAGATTCGTGGGCAGGGAAGGCTTGGGATGTACGCGGGTATAACCGCAACGCGCGGGTCTGCTATCAGGTAGTCCCTGTGCACGGGGGGGATGGAGTGTACTGTGTAGATCGTACTGGTGTTGATTGTTGAGCGCCTTTCGTACATACAGTCGAATTGAGTGTAGACCCGGGCTTACCGCGTTGGTTGGGTCGGGATGATGGTGAGTGGTCGATGCGGGAGTAGGTAGTCCCTCGGATAACTCGCGTTCGGGTATGCCTTGTTGGACTTTACCCGCGTAACTGAGCACGTCGCCGCCTGACTGAGCACATCGCCACCACATCGAGCCGAGGGCGCTCTCCCGCTGACATACAAGTTAGGTCTCAGAGTCCGCGTACCACGGCGTCAGGTCGAGGTAGGGCTCTGTTTTTGCCAGAGGCCGGTGTGTTGGATGCATGGGGGGGACCATGGGGATAGGTTCATTCATCGACTCGGAGGCCTTGGGGTTGGCCCAAATGCTGGTAGTGGTAGCAGCGGCGGCGGGTGTGAAAAGCAGCCGACGGCGAGTAGAGAAAGCAGCTGACAAGGAGTGTGCCCTGCGGTGTGGGGCCCCGCTGGTATTTATGTATACAGTCCTGGAACTGCGAGAGTGGGTGTCGTGTTGACTACGCGTCGCGTTGCCGAGGGTGTTCTTGATCACAGTTCTGCCTTGGGGTGTCTGGACTCGCTGCGGTTGCAGCCAAGGCCTTTGGGGTGCGTCGCTGGTGAATCTGGGCGCGTCGAGCTGGGTACCTGGGGTGTTGGGACGGAGTGACTGCAGGTGTTCTTCACCAGAAACGCGGAGATTTGAGTAACCGCAAATATCCGTGGGAATAGATCAAATGGGGGTGTGTATTAGATAATCTGATCTGCAAAGTAAACATAGCACGTGACCGCGATGTGATTGCCTCGTGTGTGTGGTTTGTTTTTGACTTGAACGACGACGACGATGACCTCCCCGCCACGCACGCCCCCCATCGCCCCACGCCACGCATCCACCTCGCCCTCCGACGACTCCTCCATCATCGAGCTCTCCTTCGACTACGAATTCGACTCCGCCGGTAACTACGTCCGGGTCTCAAAGGGCGGCTCCTCGTCGCCCCCCACGCCCGTCGACCTCGCACCGACCTCGCTGTCCCGCAGCGTCACCGCCGAGCCGAGCACCGCCGCACGCTCCTTCCACCGCGTCGCATCCGCACCCGCGTCTGCCGCCTCCGCACGCAAGCTCTCGCGCCCGCAGCGAGTCCCCCTCGACGAGCAGCCCCACGACGACTGGGAGCTCCGCGTGCAGGACGAAAAGGAGAACATCCTCGCATCAGACTCGGACAACCCGCCAAAACGCACGTCCCCGCGCCTCGCAGCCCGTTCCGCCTCCCTCGGCCAGCCCGATGCCCGCCCTATCTCGGCGCTCCCCACACGCGCTTATGCATCCGCCTCCGCCCCGCGTGCGCCCCTCCAGCCCGGCCGCCAGATCCTCCCTGGCCCAAACCGCGCAGGGCGTATCCTCATGGGCGTCAAGTACGCCGCGCCAGGCTTTGACAGGATAAACGAGCACGATCCCGATCCCGGCGACGATACCGACACCAGCCCCGACGAGCCCCTCAGCGCCCGCTCCACCGTCGCCCGCCACAGGAGCTATGGCGCAGTTGTACAGCCTGCCACCCGTCCTAGGAGGTCCGCCAGCCTCAGCGACGCCGCAGCCGGGAGTATGAGCGAGTCAGGCGGTGAGTGGCTCTCTCTCTGTCCCTGCGAGGCTGTGCTCACCCAATGTTCATTAGGCGAGGCGTCTCCGCGCATTCAGCCCGCCCACGCCTATGCGTCGAGGCCCGGCTCGAGCTTAGGATTGAACTCGGCGCGTGCGAGGCAGCAAGGTTCGTCTTTCTTGTTTCTTTGTGTTGAGAGTGCTTCATGAGTCGGCAGCCCGCACACCGACGTCGTCGTGGACGTGCCCTTCGTGCATGCTCACAAACTCGGACGAGGCAAAGGATTGCTGCCTCATCTGCGAGGCCCCGCGCCCGTATGTGGGCTATTCACAGGATGCCCCTCGACCCTATGCGCAAGACGCCCCTCGACCGTATTCACAAGACGCTCCTCGAACGTATTCACAAGACGCCCCTCGACCCTATGCACAAGACGCCCCCCGTCCCTACTCATCCCAAGACACCCACGAAAAAGAAAAAGAAACGTACCCCCGCCAGTCCCCCTCCCCCACCCACACCCACATGCCGCACGCGCACCTCCGCCCGTCCATGCCTGCGCACCAGAGGCGCGACTCGGACACGGTGCGCGGGGCGGGGAGCGCGTCGCCGACTGCTGTCGAGTCGCGATTGGGTGGGGGTGTGGGTGTTGACCGCGATCGTGATTTGAGAGATAGAATGGAATCGAGAGATAGAGTGGAATCGAGGCTGCCGACGCCGGTAGACCACGCCCCCTCGAGGTTGTCCCCCTCGAGTCGGGCACTGGGGTATCACCGGCGGAGCCCGACTGCGCCCGAGGCTACGAGCGGGAGCGGGATGACGGGCACGACGCTTGCGGTCACCTCGGCTGAGTTCGAGGTGCGCATGTCGGGCGATGAGAAAAGGAGTTCGGGGGATGAGAAGCATGGGGGGAGGGGTTCTGGAGAACTTGAGCTGAGGAAGGAGAGGGGGTCTGGGGCGAGATCTTCTGGGGAGCTCGAGTCGAAACGGGGCTCGGGGGAGCATGAGAAGAGGGGCTCTGGAGACCTCGAGGTGAGGAAGGAGAGAGGTTCTGTGGAGCGGGAGAGGGAGAGGGAGAGGGCGGCGCCCCCGCCGCCTGCGCCTGTGCCGGTGCGGAATCATAATATATGCGTGAGTGTTTCTCTTTTTTTCGCTGGGGGTCGTTTGTTTGGCCGCTACTCTTCCCCCGCTTTGTTTTGTTCCTTGCTCGCCCCCTGCTTTGTTCCCCGCTCACCCACCCCTTCCCCCGTTTTACTCCCCCCCGCTTTACCCCTCACTCACCCCCCCTCAGGTAAACAAAAAAGTCTACGCCCGCCTCGACCTAATCGGCAAAGGCGGCTCCTCGCGCGTCTACCGCGTCATGAACGCCCAGAACGCGATCTACGCCATCAAGCGCGTCTCGCTCGACAAGACGGACGCGGAGACGATGAAGGGGTATATGAATGAGATTGGGCTCCTCAAGCGCCTCGCGGGGAATAAGAGGATTATTCAGCTGTTTGATAGCGAGGTACGACCGGGTGGTGGCGCGGGAATAGGTGGAGGAGGGGGAGGGGGAGGGAGCAAAGGGTACTTGATGCTGGTGATGGAGTGTGGGGAGGTGGATCTTGCGAAGTTGTTGGGGGAACAGCAGAAGGAGCCGTTGGATATGGTGTGGGTTGGGTATTATTGGCAGCAGGTGGGTTTTTTGGTTTTTTGGGGTGTTGGGGTGGTGTTGATTTTTTGATTGTTTTTTTCTGCGCTGCGCCTGGCCTCCCCCCACCTCGCACTTCCCTCGCCCCCACCCACGCGCACCTCCCAACTCCCGTACCCCCACGCACACCTCGCCCCGCACCCCGACGCGCACCTCGCAACCTCGGCGCGCACACAGATGCTCCAAGCCGTGCACGTCATCCACGAAGAAAAGATCGTCCACTCCGACCTCAAGCCCGCGAACTTTGTCCTCGTGCGCGGGCAGCTCAAGCTGATCGACTTTGGGATCGCGAATGCGATTGCGAATGATACGACTAATATTCAGCGGGATCATCAGGTGGGTGGTGCTCCCCCTCTTCTATATCTATAACCCCCCTCCCCTCCCCCAAAAAAACGAACCAAGCTAACCCCCCTCCCCCAGATCGGCACAGTGAACTACATGTCCCCCGAGGCGATCGAGCTCCCGGACGGGATGCGCCGCCTGAAAGTCGGGCGCCCGTCGGACGTGTGGTCGCTGGGGTGTATATTGTACCAGATGGTGTACGGGCACCCGCCGTTCCAGCATTTGTCGGTGTATCAGAAGATGAAGGCGATTCCGGATGTGGGGCATGAGATTGCGTTTCCGGGGTGGAGTGAAAGGGGGGCGGGCGGGGCGGGGGACGTGATGAAAGGGGGGGAAGGGGGTGGCGGTGATGGGAGGGGAGGAGATGGGAGGGGAGAGGGTGGGAGGATGGGAGAAGGGAGGGAAGGGAGGGGAGAGGGGGCAAAGGGGGGAACGCGCGTGAGGGTAAGGGAAGATGTGATTCGGACGATGAGGATGTGTTTGGAGCGGAACCCGAAGGAGCGGGCTGTCATTCCGGAGCTGTTGGAGCAGGCGTGGTTGGCGGGGGGTGTGGAGGGTGAGTGGTGTTCCCTCTTTTGCGTTTACTCTTTCGCGTCGATCGCGTCACCCTCCATACACTCCATACACACACCCCGCTGACACCCCCTCCACAGAACCCCCCACGCCCGCACCCCCACCCGCACCGCACCCCGCGCCCAAAACCGCGCGCGAGCTCCTCGGGCCGGAAGAGACGATCATCAACCCGTACTACATGAAGCAGCTGCTCGAGTACGGGATCAAGCTCGGGCAGCAGGCGGCGGCGCAGGGCGGGGAGATTGAGGTGGGGCATTTGGAGAGGGAGGCTGAGGTGGGTTTTTTCGTGTTTTTTTTTGAAGGGGTTTTTTGGGGGTTTTTTGGTTGAAATTGGACGCTGACGGATTGGTGCAGCGTTTGGTTGCGGAGCTGAAGGCGCTCGAGTCGTGATTGTGATTGCGATGCGCCCCCTGAACGTGATACGCCCTCGCCCTGCCGCCCGTGATATGGTCCCTCGCCAGACACCTCGACATACTATTCGTCCCGCTGCTGCTCGCTGCCAAGACTGTATTCCTACCCGCGCCTCCACACAACACCACACGACTTTCCACTGTCGCACACGCCAACTTTCCATTGTATGCACGGGGCCCGATCGGCCGTGTATGTACCTCTACCCTCTGAAACTGTTATCCAGCCCGCCCTATGCATCCGTCCTTCTCCATCACGCATGTACCCCTCGTTCATTCATTCATTAGACTTTTTCCTCTCGCCCTCTTGTCGCTTTTCTTCGCATTCGTTCCGTTCTTCCCCTTCCTCTGATCTACCCATTCCTTGCGTCGGCACTAGCTGCCGTGTCGAACCTGGAATCTGGTCCCGCGGCCCCAGACACTCGTGTTGCTCTTTCGCTATCATTTGCTATGACACTGCATCCATGCATCACATCTCTCTCTCCTTCTCTCTCTCTTCATCTCCCTCTCCTTCTCTATCTCTCTATCTCTATTCCTACCGTTTTCTCTATCTCTATCTCTACCTTTCCCTACCTCTATTTCCTACCTTTCTCTTCCACTGCTCTTACTCGCTCTCACTCAACTGGCATGTCCCGGGCCTCGCCTGGGCGATTGTATATAGCATAAGTTAAGACTGGTGCGCGTACATAATGTAGGAATGCTATTTTATTGTGCACTCGCGGGTTGATAAGAACTTGGAAGGAAGGCGGTACTTATGTCCTCACTGCCGCTCAGGGGAGAGTAGTGTTGAATTGAAAATATGAGGGCGGTTCGTAGTAGTTCGTCAGGCGTGAACTGGGTCCTCATCGTGGACACCTTCCTCTTCGTAGCGCTGTAATTCGCACTCGGCGTCCTTGCGATCATTTGCGAGCAAAGATTAAATTACAAAGTGGTTTGAACATGCATAGCAGCTGGAACTTAATGCTACTAGAGGCAGTAGAAACAGGGGATAGGCGGAGGCGGAAGATTAGCGGGAGAGTTGGGAGAGGGGGCACATCATTGGGCAGTTCACATACTTCCCCGAAGTAAGCGAAGTGTAATTCGTCCCAATTCGCAAATGCGAAGTGGGCCGAATTGAGGCACCTGAGCTATAGCTGTAGTGGATAACTAATAATTAATTATAAATTAATTAAATTAATTCAAGAGGGAAGGAACCCAATCGTTGGGGGATTGTCGCACATCCTTGCAACAAACCATAGACCCTTTCCAGTAGGATACAACCTATACCCCTTGTGATACCTAAAATGAGTAGCTCGAGGGATATAATAGGTTGAAATATTGATTAATTTCTCAATCGTCTCAACCTGAGTTTGGCTCCAATGGGGTGCAGGCTGTACTTTTTTTTCGCGCCTGCGGCGCATTTAGGGTACAGTAATCCGGGAGCTCCTGAATGGGCTACAAACATGGTAGATTGCTTGGGAGAACACCCTGCTAATTAAGCAATTATCTCAATTCATGTTTAGCACACAATGGACAGTGCAAACTCGATTTTTTCGTGCCTGCGGCGCACCCAAAGTGTCTGATGATCAGAAAATTATTAATACCCCGAAAGCCGCCCAGGCATACCAGAAGAACAAGCACCAAAATCATGATTTTTCGGCAACCACAATAGTTGCCCTTAGACAATTCATTTTTGAGTCAAAAATGCAGCCCAAAAATATAAATTGCGCATTCTGTGATCCAGTTATCAGAAGAAGAGATACCTGCATATCATCCAGACCAAAAGACTAGGTGCAGCACCCAAGAACCTGCAATGAAAGGCAAGAGGAGGTAGTCATGTGACTTAGGTCTTGTTTGTGCATAGTTAGGTCAATTCAAACTCAGATAGGTCCTATTGGCACTACACCCATAGACCAACCGCCAATTGACGCGCTTCGCGTGTGAGCGTGAACTGAATTCGAACCCAGTTCATTCCGCCAGCAACGTGACTAGGGAAGACTAGTACTTACTCGGGTGGGGTGGAATGTTATTTGCGTGTGTTTACCAGCACCTTTCACTTCTAACAACGACAAACAACCCATGCTTGCTACGGCACTCATCCCGAATGGCGCCGCACCACCTTGAATTGTTCCATAGCAGGGTCGACTACTAGCACCCTCCGCAACTATCGCGATAACGAACACTAGATCACACAAAGCTGCTTGCGGATTGCGCAGTGTCCGATGACAAACACGAAGGCTGTGGGTGAGTCTCATCTTCTATCTTCTATCATTACTCGCGATCATGCCTTTCTTCCTGTAAAGACAAAGGGCCCATCTTCGCTTGCGCGATCAACCGCCTACCCGTCGAGCTACTGTCGTACATATTCAAGATAGGCGAAGAATCGGATTCGCCCCCCGACAGGGAGCCTACACCCACCGACGGCGCTTCTCCCCAAGACCCTCCTCCGCCCGACCTCCCTTTCCAAGTGCTCGTCTCCCACGTCTGCGTCCACTGGCGCACCGTCGCACTCGCGACGCCCGCGCTGTGGACAGAGGTGTACGTGCGCTACACGAAGCGTCCGCCGTTCGACCAAGCAGCCGCATGGCTTTCCCGCAGCCAAAACCTCCCCATCGACGTCGCCATTGAAACTACCCCCCTCCCCGATGCCTCTCTCGATGTCGATGGCAGCGGACCAGCGCCCATGTCCGACGCCGACTTGACCGCGGTGCTGGCCCTACTCGCGCCGCACATCGCGCGCTGGCGCGCGTTCGAGCTGCACGTGGCGTGCTACCACCAGCTGGAGACGTGCTTCCTCCCGGTGCTGAGCGTGCCGCCCCTGCCGGTGCCCGTGCAGCTTGAGGTGCTGGTGGTCGCCGTCGCGGTGTCGAGGGACGGCGTGCAGCAGCACTTTCCTCCGATCACTTTCTTTGGCGGCGTCTTGCCGCGGATGAAGGCGTTCACCGCGATCGGCGTCGACGTGGAGTGGGGCCAGGATTGGCTCGTGGGTGGCGCGAGCCTCAGGAGTATTGACCTGGTGAACCATCGCGCGAAAACGCGGCCCTCTTGGAACGCCTTTGCGCGGATTCTGAGTGCTTCCCCCGTTGAGACTCTTAGGGTGTATGATTCTGGTCCGCAGTGGTGTCGACCCGGTACGGATGGTGCGGGAGAAGCGTCGTATGGCATCGTTGAGCTGCCCTCGCTCAAGGTCATGGAGCTCGGGTGTCTCTCACTGGGTCGCGTCACCGGCCTACTCAGCAGGCTCGCAACACCGTCCTTGAAGAGCCTAAAGCTCCATCTCAACGAGGAAGACTTCACCGACCTCGTCCATCAGCTCGTCGCACCCACCACACGCTTACCCCCGCCCCCACCGCGCAGCTCTCCGCTCTGCGCCCTCTGGAGCCTCGAAGACCTCACCCTCTGCGAGCTCCAATGCGACTCCCACTGCGCCGCGCTGCTGTACCGCGAGCTCCGCAGCATCCGGAGGATCACGCTGCACATGGGCGCGCTGGGCCTCGAGTTCTTCCAGCTCGTCGGGTGTGGCGGCGAGCGGTCCACGTGGCTGCCGACGCTCCAGACGCTGAGGACGTCGGGCATCACGGGCGAGATGATGCGCGCGGTCGTGGCGATACGGCGGCGCAATGGGTATCCGCTGAGAGCGGTCTATATGGAGATCGGCGCGAGGGTGCGCGGAGAGGACGAGGAGTGGTTGCGGGGAGACCTGGAGAGGTTCGCGTTTGTGAGCGCTTACGAGCTTGCTGTGGGTGGAATTGAGTAGCATGTTGCTGTTGGGGGAATGGAGTGTTGCGGCGCATGGGGCGGGGTGGGTGTGCTTAGGCGTCCCGGCGGTTCCCGCCTGCATAGATCTGGAAGCTGACTGGATGAAGGCATTGGATAATGAACAACTATCCGCTACTTCTTTTGAGTGCCAAGCCGCTCTGGTTCATCTCGGAGCTGCCAGGAAGTAGCTCAACCAGGGAAACCAACTTGAAGTAAGCAGTCAATACTTACTTGTCTCCTTATGATCCTTTGGCCAGTCGAGATAAACCCGCATTATAGCGGCTGGACTGAGTATTCTATATACGTCGTGTCCCAGCCGCAATGTGACAAGCATCAGGACGCCCCCGAACTCGTCGAGAACGCGCTGAAAGAGCTGGGTGTGTATCGGATCGTCAACGAAGACGTCTGAGTACCCCTCGACCGGGTGAATCGCGGTTCGCGGAGGGCAGAACGACATGTCCAGCTCGACAGCTATTTCCCCGCGATAACCAGGGCTCGAGTTCGAACGTCGCACATCATCTAGTGATCGCTGCATCCTCTCCCGGTAGTTCATCTCTATCAATGTAATCATCGGCAAGTTTCGTCTGATGTCTCCACAGCTCGAATTGAAACACAGTTAGTGAAAGTTGGGACGGGAAAAGATGAGAGGAGCCAACCTCGGGACGGCCTTTTTCAAAAAGCTGCACAGCGTTCGGTGTCGCTGCTTCCAATCTGATCGCTGGCATTGTTTCGAGCAGTACTTGGTTAACAAGCAGCCCGAGCAACGAAAGAGCTCAAAATCGCCTTCCTGAACTTTACACTGTCCATGTGGTGCTCGACTATGAGATGGGGGGTGGGAATGGCGAAGGACAATTTCTCTCACCTCTCGGCCGCAACAGGCAATGCCATAGGTAGGCCTTTCTGCTACCCTCTCCTTGATGGCCGCATACCAAGCCACGGTGTTCCTGAAGTGGCTCCAGCCATTCCACAGAGCAAGGTCACAGCGAGCATGTACGTCGATGTGTTGCACCGCGATCCTAGACAGGCTTTTAGTCGCCGCGAGAAGCACCCTGTCAAACATAAGCAGGGTAGGGATGCGAGATAGTAGTTCTACGTCTAGTTGCCAGAATGATTCGAGTCGAAGTCCATAATGCAAAGGTACTGTTTGTAGGATGCTCTCGAGCAGGCGAGAGTTGAGGGCCTCGCAGGTAATAGCTACGGGGTCATCGGCATACAAGATCGCGAACAATATATAGTCATAACCATGAAAGAGCTCGTCTCGCCCTTCATTCATATTCTTCTGCGAGACGTGATCGAGCACCCGAACGAGATTCGGCCATAGTTGAGCGATGCAAGTGGCCACTGTATGAATCGATCGCCTTGAAATGAGCGCCTCTTGAATGAAGTCGTCGTTTCGACTAATCCAATGCGCAGTCCGTACACAGTTGGAAAAACTGCTTGAAAGGACGAATGTGAAGCATGCATCAGCATGAGGCGCGGATACGACGTCTGGATCAAAGGATTTCCTTGCTCGCTTCAATTCCGCCGCCACGGCGCGAAGGTATTTAAGAAGTGTGGAAACCACAATCAAGGGTCCCCCAGCGGCCTGGATGAATTTGGAATGTGGGACATCGGGGACAAAGAACAATCGTACGATCGTGCTGGCAGATAGCCGAAACTGTGCGAGTATCTCGTTGCTGGGTCTCCCGTATTGAGGGGTGATATCGCGCTCCTCCAGATTTCCGACTATGATCCACAGCTGCATCAATGTTTCATGCATCGCGATGGTAGAATGTGCCAGCGCAGGTCCGCCCGTGGGAGTACGACACAGTGCGATCATGGGTTCAAGTGTCACCTTCAGGGCTTCGGTGACCGAAACGAGTGAGTGGATTTCAGAGGAATGAGCGGAAGGGGTATCCGCAAGAAAGTGGTGATAAAAGAAAGGTATCCAGCGGTAAAGGAGGTTCCACTTGGATGCCACATAAGCGCAAAGAGCCCCTCCGGTGCTGGCTTCGAGCAGATGTTCGTGAAGCAACTCCGCAAGGCCAATGAGTGACCACTTTGCTCGCATGATGTCTTGCACCACCTCCGGGGTAATTTGCTCAGGTATGCGAGCCGGATCTATGTGGACAAAAAAGACTGGGAGAATAGTTGTACAATGTGGTCGTAGCTCGTGGGCCATGGATGCCAGGCGCTGGAGATGCTCGAGGGAGCCATGAACAGCCTTCTCTGCCAAGGCCTGATATTGATTGACGTTGGAGTTGATTGAGGTGAAGGATCATGGATCAACTCACTCGGGTGGTCCGGGGCAAGTGCCTCAAGGTTCGCTTGACTTCCGAGGCATCCATGGTGATTGTGTCACGGGACTCGCGAGCAGGGGCGAAAGGCTGCTACAGGATACTGAGTACATCGTCTGTGGAAGCATCTATCTGATACCCACTGGCCTAAGCAGATATGTGAGTCCTGGTGCTCGGTAGCTCCAGGTGGGTGTGGCTACCCAAGCGATGTACCTACGCGTCCTTGATAGTACGAACGAGTCTTCGCCGTTTTATAGATGTGTACCTTACAGTTGGGAGTCCTCCACGGGTGGAAAGTGTCCCCCAACAGTTTATCCCCCGAAAGGACACGTGTATACGCCCACGGATCGATTTTTGTAAGATTCGAATCTGAATCGTCTCCTTGAAGATTCAGATATTCAGTGACAAGAGTAGCACCATTTGGATCCATTGGCACAGGCGCAGTCACGGACTTAGCAGCGGATATCCAAATTTGGTAGCATTTCCCCATACGCTTGGTCGGGTCGGGTTTATCACATGCCGGTGTTTCACCAGATATCCTCTGCGTTTCCAAGGCTCACCATGGCAGAGCATGCGCGCTAGATTTTACACATCATTGCGCCATTACCATCGTCCGTCCAAGTCTTTCCAGGCGTTCCGCTTCCCCTCACTTGACCGACAAAGTCTTCAAGCTCAGTGGATTCAATATCCCAACCTTTTCTCACAACAACGTACCTCCTTCTCGACGCGAACAGTCAAGTCCACAATGATCAGCACTCCTCTGACTGAGCTCTGCGGTATCCGTGTGTGAGATACAGACAATTCTGCCACCTCGTACTCTGCTCACTGCTCACAGGCCGGTTGTCCAAGGTGGAATGCAATGGTGAGCAACAACGTTGCTTCGGCAGAACGAAGCTTATGCCGAGTCCTAGGGTCGGTACACCACCGCTCGTATCAGCAGTGTCCAACGCCGGTGGCCTCGGTGCGAATGTCTCCCAAACCCAACTACCACCCAGCTCATTCAAGTTTTGCACCACAGGATTCATCACAGCACTAACCCAACCCAACCCCGAAGCCCTCCGCGTTGCCATCCGCGAAACGCGCAAAGCGACAGACAAGCCTTTCGGCGTGAACATCACCCTCCTCCCCTCAATAAACCCGCCGGACTACGAGGGCTACGCGCGCGCTGCCGTGGAAGAGGGCGTCAAGATATTTGAAACCGCGGGCAACAGTCGTGAGTGAGCTGGTCACTATATATACCTTGTCTGAGCTGACTGAGTACGACAGCCGGGAAACTCATCAAATACTTCAAGTCGCAAGGGTGCATCGTCATACACAAATGCACAACTATTAGGCATGCGAAGGTCTGTACGTCTAAATCTTTACGTTCCACCAGGCTGAGCCATCCTACAGTCAGCAGAGCGCTTAGGCGTGGATATACTTAGCATCGACGGCTTCGAATGTAAGTTCACGCTCCCTCCGTGTCCAGGGACATCATGTTCACACTCAGGCTCCTTTGCCACGCAAAGGCGCTGGGCACCCTGGCGAGGAGGATATAGGCGGCATCGTGCTTGTAAGCCAGTTTCCGTGGCGTTCATATATTCTATCTCACTCTCTACTTTGCGCGACTTAGCTGGCCCGGGCCGCGAAAGAGCTCAAGGTGCCGTATATCGCATCCGGTGGGTTCGCTGACGGGCGGGGATTGGTTTCTGCCCTCGCTTTGGGTGCCGCGGTGCGTTTTCTCACCCATATTGTCAACATTTTCCTCCCTTATTTACGAGCACCCGATCTCCAGGGCGTGAATATGGGTGAGCCCGATTTCTACGCTGCGCCATGCTCGCACTGACCTCGTAATCCGACTCCTAGGCACGCGTTTCATGTGTACGGTTGAAAGGTAAGCTACGGAGAGGTGTTCCTCCAACCCAAATTAGCAACCACATTATTGACACAACACACAGTCCGATCCATCAAAGCATTAAAGAAAAGATCGTCGCGTCCACCGAACAAGACACCGTCCACATCTTCCGCACCCTCCGCAACACCGCGCGCGTGTTCAAGAACTCCGTCTCTACGCAGGTCGTCGCCCTTGAGCAGCGCCCGGGCGGCGCCCAATTCTCTGACCTGCGTGACCTGGTATCTGGCGCGAGGGGGCGGGTAGTGTATGAGAACGGGGATCCGGAGCATGGGATATGGACGGCGGGGATCTCGATTGGACTTATCGAGGATATACCGACGTGCCAGGAGCTTGTGGATAGGATCGAAAGGGAGGCGGAGGATATCATTGCGGGAATGGGCAGACTTGTGAAGGTTTCTGCTAAGCTGTGATTTTGTGTAAGTAAGTTATATCTTCATTGTATACATATTGGATTCTTATCTTCGCTGTAATCGGCATCCGTGCGGGTCGGCGTTTCAATCTGCAGTACTGAGCGACTTTGTTGTTTTCGACCTTCTGTTATCGAACAGGCACGATCATGCATCATATCCGCTGTCCTGAAGCCGTCTAGCTGTAAGATCAAACATCGGCGGCTCTCGTACCTTGATTTCCCAGCTTGGCTTCGAGCCTGTGCGATGCAAACAGGACCTTATCAACACAGTTTCAAACTTCATCCCTTCTCTCTTCAATCTTGGCATCCGGTCTGAGGCGTCGCTCGGGATGCTGTGAGTGATCACGGTGTAGGCGCGTAGACAAGTCTCTCGATGGGGTTTTGCCCGTGGGCCTTCCGCATCGTGACATACCGTACACCCTGTTGAAGGGAGTCCCTGACCGTGACACGGCCATTCCTCATCATTGTGGATGACACCAAACTGATTGAACAGGCGGTGTGCAAGTGACCCTTGTATAAGTATCGTCGGCAGTGCAAGAGCTATTGGCTAACATCAACATACGACCATGGACACAACGACATTTGACCCCAAGCTCGTCATTGGACCCTTGCTACCTGGCGTTATCGTCGCCGCCATCCTATTTGGATGCGCGACCATCCAAGTCTGCATCTATTTCAGTATGTTTCGCAAAGATTTCTACACGTTCAAGCTGTTGGTAATGCCGAGTCCTTATCCTCAGTGCAACATATGTTAACATTATATCCGAACATCTTTGCACGCAGGTTGCGATTGTGTTGTAAGTTAAAGTCTACACTGGGTTCAACTATGTAAGGTGCTCAACAGGCATTTTGATTTGCATAGTACAGTCCTGTTCGTGCACATGAGTTGTCTTTCAGCAAACCTGTGCCTTGCGGTTATAGCCGCGTACAGTAATACCAAGGAGCTTCAAGCCTTTCCTATTTCCACAAATCTGGAAGTAGTCATCAGCGCTCTCGTCTCTTTTCTCGTCAGGGTATGCATGTATGACTTCCCCCCACCGCGAGGTGTTCTTATTCATATTTGAACAGGGCTTCTTCATCTATCGACTCTGGAAGATCTCATACTTCAAATTCCTCGTCTTCATGTGCGCGTCACTCGCCTTGCTGGCTCTTGCCTGCGTCTTGACGGCGTTCGGAATCATCTATGCAAGATCCAGCAACGATATCGCTCAATACCTCAATCTAATACATACCCAGGAGCTAAGCGTCACAGCATCCCTGGTCACTGCTGTAGCTTGTGACATGGCGACCAGCGCTAGTTTGATCTGGCGCTTGAAGACAGAGAGTCGATCTGTCCTGGGACGGTAAAATTTATCCATACTCGGCATATTCATCGTAATATCATAATTGGCTTGCTTACAGGACTTCAAGATCTGTCGATCGGCTGATCGTATGGACTATCGGTGAGTGCTGATCCAATACCCACGCCCTCCCTAGATAATATACTATAAGTATATTTTCCAGAGACCGGGGTGGTTACAAGGTACATACTCGAGCCTCCAAATGATGCTCCCCATTGATACTCAAATTTTCTACAACTAGTCTGCAAAGTATTGCAGAGCTTGTCTGTGTAGGTGGATCGCAAATGAATTCTAAGCGATAATGCTGATATCAAATGTCCCAGTTCTGGACCATGCCGCAGAATTGTGAGGGCATAAAATAATCACGCAGACACAATCACGATGTCCTGATGCCATATTTGCAGATATATGGCTTGGTTTATATATGTTCCTACCTAGTGGTAAGTGTCCATTCCTCCGTCCTCCAACCGTCTCAATTCGCCCAACAGTTTTCACGAATGCATTGTTGGCTGCGTGCGATCTCATCCTTCCTTTCCACTATGAGTGCTGACCCAGCAACTACTAGGCTAAATGGGCGGTTGCTCCTGCGAGACTATGGTCCCACCGTCGTTGAATTTGGCTCGGGAGAAGGGGCCGCGCGCGTAAGTCCGGTCATGTCCGTTAGGAGAAACCCGGCGTCAATCTCATTTCAATCTCATTCTCATTGTCATCTCAACGGTGAAAATTCTCAGAGTGAACCAATCGTGTTCAATATCACACGAGTGGCGGTGACGTCTTCGGAACTGGAGGGCGAGAGCTCGAAGGAGGACCAGATATGTCCCTGCTTGACAGGACCCCATTGCCGTGACAGGCTCTGACCAGGACCGCAAGGACCACCATTATCCTGGCCGTTGGCCGGACCTGGCATGACACGGCACAGGTACAAGAGTCCACTGTCGCCGTATTCCTCCACGGCCATCTATCTGGATGACGGGGCCTGTATCGCTCTGTGTCCTGCTACTCCAACCAACCGAGGTGTTGCAGAATTGGGTTCACTTTAGTCAAGTAGATGTACATATTATGTAATGATGCAGAAGGGTTCACTTCTGCCTGTTCTGAGGCAGGATAGTTGTGACCGGCTTGAATATGGGCAAGCCGAAGAACATAAGCTGTATTATGCAGGTCGTGGTTAAATGCTAAATCATGAAGTTCTACGGTTGTGACCACAAGGGGGTCGTAGCTGAGAAAGGAAATCAAAACACGTGCTAGACGGCGTGTTGTCGTGGCGCGCTTTTCGACAGAGTCCGGTCGGAACTGGAGTCTCAGCCGCTGAGTCTGTTCAATGTTGTGGGTGCATGTTGTCAGTAACAATGTTAGAATCCGCAAAGTCAGCCGTGAGGCGTGAGGAGCAACCACATCGAGTATGCCTGGGTCCGGTGCGTCGCGTTCATAACTTATGTATATGCATCTGATCAATGGACCTTGGATGGCTCGCGACGTAGAGAGCACTCAGATTTGCGACGTCGATTCCCTGTTGGACACCCTTTTGCTCCGTTGTTGGAAACAAAACGCCACTGACCACCCGTCACCAAACCAGACAAAGCCGCCGCCAGCAAAGGAGCTACGAGACCGCTGTCTTCGAGCCGTGCTTCCCATTTGCAACGGCCAGCCTGTCACGAGCACAAATCGTGGCGAACCGGCCATAAAGACTTCCGCCATCCGGACTCATCTGCAGGAATAGTGAGGCTCAACGTCCTGGTCCATGATACAGCCATCTGACGCGTGCGGGTCAGCGCGGGCCCTCTGATAGAGACGGACCGTTATAGACCTTGGATCTCAGCCTGTAACATCGCGTTAGAGGCTCTTCGACATACTCACGTTCAAGGGCTTCCAGACGAGTCCGGCGACCCTATCATTTTCCAGCAGAACGATCCATCTCTAAGTAATCAATATGATCGAGGTATGACAACACGTCGGAAACCCGACGTTGTGATTGTCCCCACCGAAGTGTCCAGGGCTTGGACCACGCGTGGATGTTCTGAACATGCCGCGAACTACGCGTGGCAGAGACCAGGCGAAGACAAATCCGCAGGTGAAGAAAGGTGCTTGCAGTGGAAGGATATCCTGTCCGTCGTTGAGTTCAAGTCGACAAAACGCCAGCTCACGGAGCCCCCTGCATCGTACACCATTCAACAAGATGAAGCCCCCGCGATTCCTTATTCGTCGACGGAGTATCTCCAGTCACTCGACCCTACGGAGGACACAGAGGCGGCTATCCCCCCGGCTACTTCCGCCGCCCCAGGATCGACTCCGATGGGACAAACGGAGAATGGTACGTCGAGCACCAAGGATGGGTCAAGGACCACCACGTCAGCATCTAGTAAGCAGATCACTCGTTGTCGTTGCTGGATACTTATATTTTTGGACTACAGCTCGTCAATCGACCAGGGAGGTGATCCCCACAGCCAGAGCCCTCGCCAACCTGGCCAACAATCCGGGGGGCCTAGGTCTAAAGCGGAAGCCAGAAGCACAGGCGGCGGACGAAACGTTTAGAAAACGAGGGAAGATAGAACCTCAGCCCCAACACCCGGAGACACCGATCGCCACAGTCCGAACAGCGAGCTATGCTGCGGAGATGCTCGCTGCGCATCTTGGCACAAACCATCTCATCAACCTCATTATAGCTGGTATGTATGAGACATGCACAAGCGGTGCGTCACGCTCACAATACGTTTGCAGACAGTACAGTGTGGGTCTGGCTATGCGATCGCCAGAGCCCCATTGAATGCACGGCAATTGATTTCATCCAGGACCTCCCGCGGTTCTTGGTTTTACTTTTCTGCCTACAGCGGCTGTCGCTCGCAAACTGGGGCAGAAACACGCTGTTCAAGCCCATTTCAACATCGACGAAGGAGCGGGGCATTCTCGTACAGGCGGGTGGCGTCGAACTCACCCTTCACCTAGACTCCAAGGAGAGAGTGACACATTTCGGAGTCAACGGGCGCGCCACCGACGTGTTACGCGTAACTAGTCCCCAGCTAGAGAAACAACATCCCGGGAAGGACATGGTTGCGAAAGTCTTCTGGCCAGAGGATTCACGCACCGGCGAAGTGACCATCCTACAGCAAGTAAGCCGACTCGCCAAAGGAAACCCGAAGGTCGAGGGTCACATCCCCAAGCTCCTCTTCTGGCACAAGTTCGAGAACTCCACGGCGGAACTCCGTGAGGCGTTGGGTATCGCTGGTCCCAGGGAGGGGAGTCGCTCACTGTACATCCTCGTTTTCCCGAAGCTATTACCTATCACCGAGCTATCTGGCGACGAGTTCTTCTCTGCGTGGTGGGATTGTGTCCTTTGTAAGTGCAAACATCCTGCGATTGCATTAATACCTGACACCGCCTGCAGGCCATCGTGAGCTTTGGGAAGGAGGCATTCACCACCGGGACATCAGTGTTGGCAATCTGATGTACTATAGGGATAAATCGGGCCGAGTAGTAGGCGTCTTAAACGACTTCGACCTTGCCAGTTTGGCGGACAACGAAGGCCTTGGCGGAAACCAGCGCATGGGCACGGTCCTGTTCATGGCTCGAGAGTTGCTCAGTCCGGAAGGTCTCGACGGGGAAATCACGCATATGTATCGACACGACGCGGAATCTTTTGTCTGGGTCCTGGTGTGGGTCTGTCTCCGCTTTCGAGATGGTCAAGAGAGGAGGCCGCAATCTCGACATCTCGACGCATGGCTGAAAGCCAATGAGGAACTTTGCGAGGGAAAAAAGCATTCTTTCATTAATCGAGGTTTTGCAATGGTTACCCCGTCACCTTCGCACGAGCGGAACTGGCGTCTGGCACTGCGCTTGATGGCTATCTTACACCGACGGGGTTGTCGATCTTCCCCTTCGAGCGATAGTGACGACGAGGATGCACATGGAGCAGAGGAAGAGCGTTTCGTGGCGAGCCATGATGAGGCCCTCTTCAAGGAGTTTGAGGTCGCAAAAGAGAAACATGAAACATGGATAAAGCGACACCCCGCTCGAGCACTTGCGAAGTCTGCAAAATCCTGAACCACGGCTATCTGCGACTTCAAAACTAGTTCGTACTTACGCCATGGTTCCCGTGTATGAACATGACTGTGTATGAAGTGACGTTGCTGTGGTCTTTCCCTCCCCATTGGCACCTCTTGAACAGTTCTCGTGCATTCGCGCTGGTCATGAATATTGAGTAGTGTTTCGCTGGATAGCCTTCGAGACACACGCTTGAGGACATTCATGAGGACTCGGATCACATTGTACCTTGCCCAATCTTGCCTCCCCTTACTAAACTCATGTTCTCGCGACTTCCGGCTGGGACTCAATGACATTGCATCAATTGATAGTCCATTTGACGGGCTTCAGTCGATGCAAAAATAACACTGTAAGGAGTTCCAGTGACAAGGAACGAACAGACATCGTCACACATTATATCCCCTCTGTACCTCGATTTCCCACTTTGGCTTTCGAGTCGAGCCTTCGCAAGATTTATGCAATCAGAACGTTGGAGTCAACAAGTTTCAAACTTCATCCCTTCTCCCTTGTCATCCGGTCTAAGACATCGTTCGAGATGCTGTGAATTATAACGATGTGGGCGCATGGAGATGTCTCTCGATGGGGTCCTCCACATCGTGACAATCATACACCCGGTTAAAGAGACGCAGCTATATCCGCGTACATTGATCCTAAGGAACTTCGAGCTGATTCGATAAAACCATCGGAAAAGAATATAGAAAGGAGTAAAAATAGTGATAGACCCGGGGAGTTTGGATATTCAAGGGGCTGCCGGTGCTTCTTGCAAGGGAGCAGGGTGGTCAATCTACCAAATTTGCTGAGAGGCACGTAACGCAGCGGTAAAAAGGAACCGACCTGTGCCTCATCTTTATCGTCGCTCGACGCCTCTACAACTCTAGTTATGTTGATGACGAATGGCTAGGAATAATCAACTTTAGCACGCTCTCGAGGCGAGCAAACCGACGACGCACGAGTGTGGAGCCGACGATCTCGCGCCTGTCAAGGCTTCTGTGGGCTTTGTTCTCGAGTTTGTACGCGCCTTCCGCGTGGTTCGCACGCAAAACCAAGCGACTATTCAGCCTATACGAACTCATGAGCGGAATACAGGCCGAGAGAGGCAGGGAGAGCCGACATTGCCAACAACGAGTTTCCGTAAACTGGAGGAAGAGCATGCGTGAGTGCCTCCTAAATCACGGCGAAATCGCATACTGGATCCAACACAGGCAGATAATCCATTCCAGACGTCTTGGTCGCGTTTCAGCCTACATGCGTTCGGATAACAGGGAAAAGGAGGCCTACATTTGTTTTCCATAGTCAAAAACTGGGAAAAGCGTGAGCGGCAACCAACGAGGTTAATGGTGCACAGCTTACAAAGGCGAGAACCAAGAGCGCAAAGATGCTATCAAACATCGGCACATGTGTCACTTTCTTTATGCAGATTGGAAAGGGGGAAGCTCACCTGCTAAACAAGCCGGTCTCTGGCGCGAGTGAGGCAGTATGAGGGATCCATTCTAAAGGTGAAATACAATTTCCTGTTCACCTGCTGTCCACAATATAATCCTATTAACCGACATCGAAGTCCTGCAGCGAGTATAATGAGGCCAAAAGATAGTACGTATTTCAGAAAAGCGCTTACCGCGAGAACCCCGCAGTGCGCTTTCGCCGGAGGTGATAGACCAGTGCGAGGGTCAACGTCGCATCGGCGACTGACTGGCTGACCCACCACATCGTGATCAGCAGGTTCTGTGTAGCATAGAAGGCGACGAGGCTCGTCATCCTGAACGCTATCCCGCAGACCGCAAAGCTGACCCCGGCGGTGAACAGGCTGAGAATCATGCACAGCATCGGCAGGAGAACCGCATTCGTGAGCTTCCAGAGGCGAAATGTGAAGTAAGACTGTATTGTAACCGTCAGCCCTTGAATGAACCGGATGAAGTCGCGTGTCAGCGGACCTGGACGATAAATCTGGTGACGGCAGTGATTGGGATGATGACGATGCCGCCTGGGGGCCAGACAGCGAGCCTCGCCGGGTTTTCGTATGCGGTGACCGCTATGAACCACATGGTGGCAACGGTGCACGCGAGATGCGCGAGCTCCAACATCCTTGTGGACGTCAGGACAGATATATGAGCTGGTTGTATTGCCCAACTCACATTACAAGGGCGACCTGTGGCACATAATTAGAAACGTATTTGCACCCACCCGTACCACGCTCACCATGAGCTTGATCACGAGATGGTCTTTGGCGAAGCCGCTATAGTAAATATGCGCTTGAATCACGCAGCAGCCGAAGAGCAACGAGGTAGCAACCGTCCCCATATTCACCGGCACGACAATGACAGTAACATTGATATTCGATAATGGGCCTTCGAGGCTGGTCATGGTGTGATGTTTCGCGAAATTTACAAGGACGTGCCATAGATTTATAGCACTTATACCACAGGTCGGCGGTGCTCACCATCATGGTGATAAGGACCACAGCAAACATTCACGATGGCGATAGGGGAGAGGCATTCCTGGGTCGCCAATCTGGAAAACATAGCACAGTGAAAAGTAAAAATACAGGACAGGCCAAGGACAGGCACGAAAAATGTACCGCCAGCGCCAGAACCTGAGACCAACAGATGGTAGGCTATCCGTGATCTTAGTTTATTGGAGGCTATCTGTACTCAGGATCAAATCGCTTGCAATCCCTCTGTTGATGAGAGTAACCACGTACCGGAGCGCTCACACATCGCAACTACCGCCGTCAGACTCATCGGCTGGGCACGGTGCAACATCACAGCGGAATCAGACATCTCCGCCACAGAGAATTCTTCCGTGTCCTGAGACTCCATGGCCTGCCCTGCGAGCGCCCGAAACGTTTCATCGCCGTCTTGGCAAGATGCAGGCTGCCCTCTGAGGGTTCGATGGTCGTCCGGCACTGCCGCAGCGAGGCAATCCAGCGCCGGCCACGACCGAGGCGCACGTGACTGGCGCCTTCGAGGCCATCGTGACAGAGCACTCGAAGCTTGTGAAATGTCAGTGAATCCCAGCCAGAACTCGCAAGACCGTGAGTTTAGTGGGGTCATATCCGAGCCAGTTATGGGCAGGCATCGTGGCCCGTGGGCAATGTTAGGCATCCGAGTCCTCGTGAATGTCCTAAAGCGTGTGACGTCTCGAAAGCCACCACTCAACATTGATTACCGGCGCGAATGCATGAGGACTGTTGAGGCAATGTCAAGGTGCCAATGGGGGAGGTAAAGATCACAGCAATGTTCATATACAGTAATGATCATACACGGGGACCGTGGCAGAAGCCCGGATATTTTTGAGGTTGCAGGTATGATTCAGGATTTCGCAGACTTCGCAAGTGCTCGAGCGGCTTGTCGCTTTATCCACGATTCATGTTTCTCCTTTGCGACCTCGAACTCCCTGAAGAGGGCCTCATCATGGCTCGCCACGAAACGTTCTTTCTCTGCTCCATGAACATCCTCGTCGTCACTATCGCTCGAAGGGGACGATCGACGACCCCGTCGGTGTAACATAGTCATCAGGCTCATTGCCAGACGCCAGTTCCGCTCGTGCGAAGGTGACGGGGTAACCGTGGCAAAATCTTCAAGAATAAAAGTATTCTTTTTATCCCTGCATGTCTCCTCATCGGCTTTCAGCCATGCATCGAGAAGTCGAGATTGCTGCCTCCTCTCCTGACCTTCGCGAAAGCGGAGGCAGACCCATACCAGGACCCAGATAAAAGATTCCGCGTCGTGTCGATACATATGCGTGATTTCCCCGTCGAGACCTTCCGGACTGAGCAACTCTCGAGCCATGAACGGGACCGTGCCCGTGCGCTGGTTTCCACTAGGGGCTTCGTTTTCCGCCAAAGTGGCGAGGTCGAAGTCGTTTAGAACCCCTACTGCTCGGCCTAATTCATCCCTATAGCACATCAGATTGCCAACACTGATGTCCCGGTGGTGAATGCCTCCTTCCCAAAGCTCGCGATGGCCTACAGGTGGTGTCAGGTAATAATGCAATCGCAGGATGTTTGGGCTTACAAAAGACACAATCCCGCCACGCGGAGTGGAACTCGTCTCCAGAGAGCTCGGTGATAGGTAATAGCTTCGGGAAAACGAGGATGTACAGTGAGCGACTTCCCTCCCTGGCGCCAGCGATACTCAGCACTTCTTGGAGTTCTGCCGTGGAGTTCTCGAGCTTGCGCCAGAAGTGGGGTTCGGGAATGTGACTCCGGGCCTTTGGGTTTCCTTTGGCGAGCTGGTCTACTTGCTTCAGGATGGCTGGTTCGCTAGTGCGTGACTCCTCTGGCCATAACACCTTCGTAACCATGTCCTTCCCGGGGTACTGCTTCTCCAGCCGGGGGCTGATTACGCAAAACACGTCGGTGGCGCGCCAGTCGACTCCGAAATGCGTCACTCTCTCCTCGGGTTCTCGGTGAAGGGTAAGTTGACGCCACCCGCCTGAATGTGAAGGCCCCGCTCCTTTAGCGAAGTTGAAATAGGCTTTAGGCTTGAACAAGGTGTTTTTGCCGCAGTTGCGAGCGACAGCTGCTGCAGGCAGAAAAAGAAACACAAGGAAGTGCGGGGGATTCTGGATGAAGTTAATTGCAATTGCTGGGACTCTGGTGATCGTACAGACGAAGTATTTGGACAGTGACGCCACTTGGCGTGACTTCAGATCTCAGACCTGGCCACAATCGTGGGACCCATCTGTAGCGAAAAAAGGTGCGTATTGCCTTGTAGATCTGGGCTTCGCCAAGGCGGACAAGATACAGTTAGCAGAGCTCCAAGTATCTGCTGACATCGTGGAGAAATTGGCGAAGCAGGCTCTGGGGCAGATGTAGGTTGGTCTCACCCAATACGTTTGGTGTTTTGTTTGCCCTGTA
Source organism: Leucogyrophana mollusca (assembly GCA_021014945.1). Lineage (NCBI taxonomy): Eukaryota > Fungi > Basidiomycota > Agaricomycetes > Boletales > Leucogyrophana > Leucogyrophana mollusca. The sequence continues at coordinate 19,171 of MU266548.1, read as the reverse complement.
ATGATATCTTTCGTATATATATCCAGCTCCCCCGCATTCGTTTAGATCTGTTTGCTCCCTTCCTTTTCCGTCTGCTTTGCCTGTTCTTTCGACGCTCCCTTATATATGCTCTCTTTAGCTTGCTGGGACCTCTCTGCGCTTTGCCCGTCGCTGGAGCCGTTGCTTTGCCCGTTTCTGTGGCCATTGCTTTGATGCCTCCCGTGTGAGTCTTTTTTCTCATTCTTTTGCATTTGTTTCAGTGCTCTTCTTCGCGCTTTGTCTCTTTTTGTCCTCCGACACATGTCTCACTTCAGAATCACAATACCTTGCTTTTGTTCTTAAACCCCCCCTCTCCTTTCCCCCAATCATCACTCCCACTCGCGCTCTTCTGACCTTGGATGTCGTGATGGAATCGCCGGCTCGCTGAGATTATTCAAATACCCTTGCAGATGTATACTGACTGTGACTGCAGTGCGCTTGGTTTTGCATGGGAACGGGAGTCGAGTAGTGAATACAACATCTTATACTATACATCTGCTGTACTGTCAATATTTTTCGCAATAGGAATGGATTCTCATTCTCATTGGCTGAGTCCGTTTTTGCCACCGGAGCGAAGCGAGGTACGTCCTGGTACGTCTTGTAAATGTATCAATATTCGACTCGAGCCTGGTTGTGGTTGTATTTGTCGGGCGTCGGGTCGGCCCTCTGACAGTGCCGGCGGGATGCCGTATTCGGCGTCCGGATTTCCATTTTGGATATAACCAATTTTTTGTTCCTGCTGCAATGGCGCGCCTCCGCCGCGACACGATCACCGCTGCTCCCTCAAAAACACTTCGGATATTCAGTACTGGAACAATATTTAATGCTTATACTCTTACTCTCCCCACACATCCCACACCAGCAACGGCCAGCCGCGCACACGCCGTCCACTCCGTCCGCGGCGGGTCTGCGGGCAAAATCCTTGCCCTCCTCGCCGAGTTTGGTCACGATGTAGAGCCTATGCTTATTGCAAGCCTAGGCGACAACGACGACGCGGTGAGACTGCGGGATGAGCTCGAGAATCAGGGCATAAGCACAAGGTATTGTAAGATCTGGGAGGGGAAAGGTGTTCCTTGTGCATGGGTTATGCATGCATGTGAGCAGTCTTCACCAGCAATATTTCGCCCGTCTTCTAACCTGATTTGCTTGTAGTGGACACGAATACGCGCTCGGTGATAAATCATAACCCACTTCCGGACATATCCCACGAAGACTTTATTGCCCTCCTAGGACCCCTGCTTGCTCCGGAAAACTACGCACACGTTGCACCAGCCCAACCATCGCCTGCAACACAGTCACAGCCGCGTGTCTCGCAGTCAGGGTCACGTCCCCACTCCAGCTCGGGTCGCCCTCACTCTAACTCGAGTCCACCGACCCCGAACCCAGCATCCCCGGCCCCCTTTGACTGGCTGCACTTCGAGGCGCGGAGCGTGAAGGCGACACTCGCCAACATCCTCGGAGTAGATGGCCTTGCACGTGAACGCAAATGGCGCTCCCACTGCGTATTTAGCGTCGACTTGGGCAGGAGAGCGAAGGAGGGCGTCGAGGTCGTCAGTCATTCAATACTTGTTTCTTGCTCGCGTGACGGTTTACTGATATACGTATACAGTTAATTCCACACGCAGACGTCATATTTGTTTCCCAACCGCCTACTCAACCACCCACGTCCCCGCGTGCCCTCCTTCTCTCGCTCGCCCGCCTTGCACCGCCCCATGCCCTCCTCATCGCGCACTGCGGGCGAGAAGGCGCCGCGCTCTTGAGTGTCCCTACACGTGATTACCTGCAGAGTTCTGGGTGGGCCCCACCCAGTCCGAAGGGGAACGTGAATGTAAACGGGGGTGCAAATGGTAATGGCCACTCACATGGCTACACAGGGCTAGGGGCGGAAGATGGCGTCGAGAGCGTGCGCAGCGGGAGCGATTTCTGGGCCGGGCGTAGTCATTCTCCTGATTCAAGCGGGTATACTGCTACGCACCGGGAGAGGAACAGCGGGTACTCTTCGGAACCGGGGCACTCGCCGTCTCCTTCTCAGCCTTCTGTTGACGTTTCGGCGCACAGTGAGGGAGACGTATTCTCTCATGGTGAGAGAAACGGGCACGATCACAATGAAAGAAACGGAAACGGTGCCAATCAAGGGAGCCGAATAGGTGGGCTTCAGGGGATTGGAAATGGAAACCACGTCCACGGTCAAGTACAGGCTCAGGAGGAAGACTCTCTCGATGAAGAAGGCGCACAGGACGCGTTTGTGGCAGGGATGATGTACTCGCTGAGTAGACGGCTCCTGCCCGGTCCACCGTATTCACCTGAGGCGAATGCAAGTGTTGGTGGAGGGACGAGTGGAGGTGATGGCAAGTGGAGATTAGATGAGTGCTTGAGGTATGATTATTTATTAGCTGTTGGTTATATTAGGCGACGCTGACCTGGACTTGGGCAGGTTCGCAACGGAGCTTGCTGGCCGGAAGGCGAGGGGACGAGGGAAGGGGTGGGAGGATCTTGTGGAGGAGATGAGGAGGGCTGGGTGGTTTGAGTAAATGGTACGGTCAGCGTCACCAAGGAGTGTGAAACTCTTTGCATGCTCGTCAATCTTGAGAACCACTGGGAAATGAGTTGCTGGCAAGCACTGGTCTTCTCTGCAAGATGTTAACCGGTCATATATTACACGGGACTACCTGTCTGCAAATCAATCTTTACCGTAGTTTGATCACCTTCCCCCCCGTCCTCGCAGCAAGCCAGGCACTCCCGACGACGAATCCGACCCTGCGTCTCTCCTTCGTCCCTCCCTCGCCATCCATCATATCTTGTGCTCTTTATTGCTTCAGCTTTGTCGTCTCCTGATTCTGCAATATAAACATCTGACCAGCTTGTTTCCAACCTGTCTTTACCCGAACATCTATAGGTGATCTGGGTCCTCTGGCTCGCCTTATGTCGATCCAAAGTCTGAACCCTCTAACAAGATTACACTCCGGAGGGTAGGGGGTGTGTGAATGTTGCATCATGACCGAGAAATGCCACTTGTCATGACTTCATACAATCCCTCACCCTGCCTTCTCTCCAGCTTCTCACTCCAGAACCGCATCAAAGGCTCCCACTCATCCTTTGAGCGCGGCATACCATCACCAGCCTTTTTAACCTCCAACACAGAGACAAACGCCTTCCTGAACGACGTCAGTGCGTCATTAGGCAATGCGAGCTCGGACGGGGGTGCACGATGGAACACGAGCGCAGGTGTGAGGCATGGTGACGATAACGTTGGATAAGAGAGCATTGGGCCAGATATGCTGATGAGTGAACCGAGGGGACGAGGATCGCCTTCTTTGGATTTCTGGCGCTGTAATTCGCGCCTCCACCATAAAATGCAGACCTCGGCGGCAACGCTCCCTCCCTGGGCAAACCCAAATAAATGGATCCTCCCCGGAGGCCATCCACACTCCCCAGTGAGGTGTGTAAGGACTCTCAGGAGGAGGTCGAGTGCCGGCGTTGGGTTAGGTCTATCGAGGAGCTCTCCGAGAGGATCAAAAGAGGTGTACCATTGGAAGGCTTGTTCGTATAGGAATGGAATCCTGGGTTCACCAATGTCATCATTAGTCACGTACGTACACAGCGGTGTGTACTGCTCACTGATCAGGTGCACGGAGTGCAAGTGTGGCTGTCTGAGGAAGGTTCAGCTGCCGACCGAGTTTGCTGAATGGTACGTGGGTGTCTCCTTTAGCAGTTCGTGTCGGAGTCAGCAGAACGTTCATGAGCGGATCGGTGCGCACCGAGGCCATGGAGTAAGATCAAGAGGTTCTCGTCTGTGCCGTCATCGCTAGGAAAGTAGGAAAACGGAACTGGGATTGAGGATGTTTTAGGGGGTGGTTTTATTCGAGGAGATGGGTTAGATTCAGCAGGGCGGAGGTGAATGTCAGTATCATCGTCTGTGATGAATGAAGGCATATTGTGGTCTCAAGGACTTGGATCCCGTTCTCAAAGAACTTCCGAGAGAGGCAGCGACGTTTCGAAAGGCGTGAAACCGCCTTCGCCTAAGTTATCAGTATTAGAGCCTACCAGAGCACACGAGATGGGGTAATAGCCAGTGGCGGTGGTGGTCACCGGTGGTGTATTCAGCCGGGCCGCCCAGAGAGTATGTAATTTAGTTTCGGAATCGTAACCACGTGGGGCGTGTTCAATCACCACGTGATCGACGCGTTGCATGAAATGCTCCAGCTGCAAGTTGCTGTCAGTGTGCATCTCAAGCAGGGAAAAGTAGCGGCTTGCTTTTCATCTATAACACATCACTCTCCAGCAAATAACGCAGTACCCGAGAACATCACTTTGAACACCGTCACCGCTCGGTACTCGGCTCAAAGCTTGTGTTTTGAATACATCACCCGCTAGCCCACCTTACTTTGCTGCTTCAGTTATTTGCCGTCCCACTATGGGCGATAATATTCCAAAGGATCCTATTCCTCGAAGGCTTGGCAACTACTGGCTTGAAGAATGTCTAGGATCAGGATATTCAGGCGAGTTAATGGTGTTCACAACGCGAGTATGGCGCCTAACGCATTTCGACATGATCAGGCTCGATATTCAAAGCTTATAATGTACACACGGGTGTCCGCGTTGCACTCAAGGTACAAGACGTTGACCATGAATGCCCGACCAACATTTATGAGCGGAGCTGCTATCCACTTTTGCAAGGTGGTGAGGGTATGCCCACCCTATGGGCTTCGGGCGTCCAAGGGCAATGGGATTTCCTCGTCATAGATCTGCTAGGGTCGAGCTTAGAGAGCCTATTTAAGAAGAGCGGAAACCCCACAGTGGATTTGCGGACGGTGTGCTGCGTTGCGATACAACTCGTAAGCATCATGATCATTATCGTGGATCGTCCAGAACTCAGTCCTGGTATTGCGAGTAGATCTCGCGCCTGCAAATAATGCATAACCGTGAGGTCCTACATAGGGATATACAGCTCGGAAACTGCGCTATCGGGTTGCCTCCGAACGAGAAAACGATTTACATGATCGACTTTGGTTTCTCGAAGCGTTATATCGATTCTCGCACACGACGACACATCCCAGACAGCAAGCAGAAGCGCGATTTTCTGGGTAATTACTGGTTCACGTCGGTAAATGTTCATTGTCGGGGAACGGGTCAGTGTTTGTTTATCTATAGGATAGTTATAATTGACTGATGACCGTCGCATGGCCGACAGTACCTTCGCGGCGCGACGATCTAGAGGCTGCAGCGCTGATGTTGATCCACATGCTCACTCCAGGGGGACTCGCGTGGACACGTAACGGTGTGCCAAAGACAGATGAACAGCACGATCGCATCAAGCGGGCAAAGAAACGGGGTAGCCCAGAATCTCTGTGTCGAGGAATGCCCTCCGAGTTCGAAGAATTCCTCCGTTATTGCCGCCGATTGAAGTTTGCAGAATGCCCTGACTACGACCACTGGAAGGAGGAGTTTAAAGAGCTTGCAGGCAAGCACGGGTTTACTGATATCGAGCAATTCATCTGGCCACCACCACCGGTGCCTCAGGTACGCACAAGGTTTCGTTTGGAAGTGCTGATGACAGATGGTGTGTTTCAGGCGAATCCCACCTATAACCCCCCACGGCGCGCTCCTGCAGACCCAGCAGATATGGAGAACGTTCTGCACGACCTGGCGAAGCTGCAGCTCAACAGTAGGCCCATACTGGGCGATCAAACCAACATTCCCGCCCCTGCCCGGACAGACAAGACAGAGCCAAAAAAACAGGACGTAGTCGAGATTAGCAGCGATGAGGATAACAGCCAAGTCGCCCAGCCACGCGCCCCGACTCGGCTCAACAAGGTTATGGAGCTCCACAGGCTGAAGCAGTCCGTCCAAAACGCAACCAACAACGTGATGCTCTCCGATGTCGTCGCAGAGTTTGCGACGTTCCTCCAATCGAGCCGATCACGCGCATTAACGAAGGAAGGCTTCACCTTCCTCGATGCGCTCTACAAACAGCTCGCGGATCCATCCATATTTGTCCAGCCTCTCCGGACTTCACGAACGCGGAGCAGTGCGACTCAGGAGGCAGGCTCAGAGTTGCAACCGGCCCACGTGAAGCTGAACCTCGTTGCGGGTCTGCGGCGTGATGTCGGCTCTGCGCCCAATAACAGGGCCTTGGCAAAGATGATTGCGGACTTTGGGGCGGTGACTAACAAGAGCAGTGGGCGCACCGTTACAAAAGACGGGTTTGCATTCTTGGAGGGGCTGGCAGCACGTCTCAAGGCCATTGGATAACTGTCGTGCACAACCTGGACAATTAGTATTTATGTACTTATTCATTCCGCGATCGAAGCCCTTGTACTTGAGTAGCGGGGTAGGTAGGCATGTAGGTCTCCTTATGTTTCCTTCTAAGTCCTAGCTGCGCTACGTCGGTTCGGGTCTGGTCAGTAGCCTCTGCGGAGTCCGATTATCCGATTCAAAATGGAAGTGGCGTGTCAAGTTGGAGCTGCACCTGAGTGCTCTGTCCAAGATTTTGGGGCATCTAGATGGCGTTAAGGCGTTGTCATTATGGCCCCTTTCGCGAGGCAATCGTTTCCCTCGCACGGTCTGCAAGGCTGCCACCGTTGCGTTATACTCGGTGCAATGGAGATCTATAGATAGTGCGTTCCCTCCCCCAATCTTTTGGTGTAAGTTTTGGACATATGACTTGTCTCAGAGCTTTCCTGGTGTGTCCTAGCGATTGGAATACTGTAGCTTGGCGCTGGACACGCCCTCCGGGCCTTCGTGCAAGTATCCCGCGGTTGTCTGTCCAACTGGGCAGCTGTAGTCCTGCCAGCATACTATAGAGTTTTGAATCGTCAAAATGAAGTGTGAGCAGCAAGCCACGTGGTTTCGGCAGAGCCCGGTTTCCCCCAATAAAATGGTCCAACCAAGCTTTTATTGGTCGGTATTGCTTCTTTGCTTTCCTTTGTCTTTTCGCTCTTTTCTTTTAGACGGTTTCGATTAGACTTGGAGCCCTTCGCCAACGACAATCATGGGGGCTACATCAACACAAGACGTTACGACCATCAAGCAAAATGTGGTTGTTATCCCTGACCTCACGATCAAGGACTTGCTCAGTGCTATCCCGTGAGGCCCCTCAGCGTGTTTTATTGTCATCTACAGTATCATTGAAAAGAATGTCTTGACTTCATCTAGTGCTCACTGCTTCAAACGCTCGGCATTCAAGTCGTCCCTCTACGTGTACGTTCTGATAATTTCTCCCGTTTCCCAGGGAAAAGTGGTCTGACCAGGCGCTCACTCTACAGCGCATGGGATTTGATCGTGATATCGGGCATCTACAAGACCGCCACCTACCTCGATACCTTTATCACGCCCGAGCACCTCGCCCTCCCGCACCCGTACCTTTATACGGCTGGGCGCGTTGCTCTTTGGGCATTGTACGGCTTCTGGACAGGACTGTTCGCGACCGGGCTCTGGGTCATCGCGCACGAGTGTGGACACCAAGCATTCTCTGAGTCCAAGCTCATTAACAACAGTGTCGGCTGGGTTCTTCACTCCGCGTACGCGACAGTCTGTTTCAAGCTATGAACACGTGATTGACATATCCTTCTGATTGAAGTTTGGGGGTACCTTACCATTCGTGGCGCATCACACATGCGAAACATCACGCTTCGACCGGTCATCTGAGCCAGGACCAGGTATTTGTACCGAAGACACGTTCGCAGCTTGGGCTTCCCGCTTTCGACCCTACCAAGGAGGATATCCTCGGTTCGAGTGTTGCCGAAGAGGTGAAGAAGGAACTCTGGGAGGCTTTGGGCGATTCTCCCATCGGAGCGACCATCGGTGCTGCGACGTACCTGGTAAGAATCGAGGGTAACCTTGCTAGAGATCACATGCTAATACGTGTCATTAGCTTGCCGGGTGGCCTGCATATCTCATTCGCAATGCCTCGGGTCAAAAGAGGTACCCGAAGGGCACCAACCGTAAGTATGCTCATTACTTCGACGGATTATACCTGATCACGTTGTGTAGATTTCAAGCCTGAGGCTGTGATGTTTGCTCCCCACCAGTATGGTTCGATTGTTCTCTCGGACGTAGGTATTGTGCTCTGGCTTGCGGCTGTCATCACGTCGATCTACACGTTCGGGTTCGCCACGGTCTTCCGCTTGTATCTCGTACCTTACCTTTGGTAAGTTAGCTCGCCTGAATTAAATGGTCCTTGAGCGCTGACCCAATCTATGCAGGGTTAACCACTGGCTTGTCTTGATCACCTTCTTGCAACACACTGACCCTCTACTCCCCCACTACCGCGCTCCCGAGTTCACCTTCCCTCGTGGTGCCCTCGCTACTCTCGACCGTAACCTACTCGGTGATTGTGGCTCGCTCATGGCCTGGATTGGTGCACATGCCACTCACGGTATCTCGGAGACCCACGTCCTGCACCACGTCTCCAGCAAGATCCCTCACTACAACGCGTATGTAATTTGTCATCTTGCTTAGTGTTAAGGGTGCTCATGTGCAACTTGTATCGTAGCTGGGAGGCTGCAGCTGCTCTTCGTCAGAGGCTTGAGCAGGCTGGTCTTCAGCTCCAAGGTGCTCCCGGTGGCTGGAAGGAGATTTACCGTGTTTACAAAGAGTGCAAGGTATGATGAACATCGTCTTTCCGACATCGCTTTTGCTGAACTTGGACCTCCAGTTCGTCGAGGATGAGGGCAATATCGTGTTCTACAAGAACGCGCACGGTCTTGCTGCTACCCGCCCTGCATTCACTGATGGGAACGCCAGCGACTCTGGTATCGAGGTCGACAAGCTCTAGACGACTACCCCACGGTATTGTTCAGTATACATCCTTGCATGAACCCCTACATAGATGACGCCACCATAACCTGTGGATTGTTTGCGAACTGGTTACTTAGAGGGCTCCTCGTCCGCCGAATTACCGTAATGATAATGAAATAAAATGGCTCTTGGAACGCCTTTCACCGTTCGTTGCCTGACGTGAGCCGCACCGAGTTACCAGTAGCAGTATGGACGGTCTGTACTCATTGACAGATTGACCTTGGGTGTTTTTTCGGTGGCTATTGGCACTGGGTATCGGCATCGGAAATCGGGCTTCCTGTCTGACCCTCGGCTTGCACTCGACTTTGTTCAGCTCCTCTTTCTGCAACCTTCGTATCAATAATCATCGTTAGCTGTTAAGACTGGATTTTAGCGCTTCATGACGTCCTGGACCAGCATCTCCTTCGATGGCTCTGAGCCTGAACAGCCTTTACAACCCCAGATTTTGCAGGTCATGCAGTCCGTCTATCGAAACGCTTCACTGCCGCCGCCGTTTGCGATCGATCATTGGTGGCACTCCCCAACACTGTCGTATCAAGTTGACGATTCAGGGCAAGAGCCCTCTATTGTAATCATAAACCTCCGTGAAGGGCGACCGGATCAGCCTGGGATGGACACCCGTTTTATGATTAATTTGAACACCATGCGTGTTCACGACAAGTTTCAAGACCGTCGCTTTCCAGCGCCTTCGGATATCATACAGACTCTCCATGAATTAAGGGAGTATGTTCGCAGCTCACTGCGACGCCAGCATGAGACTTTGGATAGAGAGAGGCAGGAGGCAAGACTGAGGAAGCAGCGACAAGCAGACCAAGCTCGCCAGCGAGTGCAGGTAACGTATTGGAAGTTTTGCACGTATTCAGTGACGCCGTTGACGCCCTGACGCTTTGCTAGACATTCTACGACCACCTTCTTCAGCATTCCGTTATAGATGCTGATGACATGGAATACTTAACCTACGTCACCTGCCCTGTTTGCGCATCGGGTTTGGAGTCGTGCATTGGCTGCCAGGTTGTTTCCTGTGCCAATCGCGACTGCCAAGGCTCGCACGTTGTGCCAATTGAGCGCTGCTCGACACATCCCACGCGGAAATTATGTCGTCCGTGTATAGAAACGCAAGGGGCCCACTGGCAGTGGACGATAGCACCATGCCCCACCTGCAAGCGTTATTATTGCTCGACTGAACTCTCATGGTGCCCGGGGCTCCCCCAAGAGGACCCCAACACGTCTAACGACGTCGGAACATCCAATATTACCAGCACTCTTCGTGTACACCCTCCGAAGCCCGCTCCGTGCGTGGGCTGTGCTGTCGGTGGATCAGTAGTTTGGCGTCAGTGCGACGGTATACAATGTTGGTCCAAAATGTCCCAAAGAGGAGGACAGATTTGTTCGGAGTGTGTCCCAGGAGACGGCCTCTTCTGCGTCTGCTCACAACGCTGGCTCTGCGACACATGTGCAACTTCTCCTTCAAAGGCGCCCTTGAGGCACTGTCCTCGCTGCCAGAAGGTATATTGTTACATGTGCAAATACATCGAGAACTGCAGGGACTGTGCTGAGGTGACCCTCTGTGATGATTGCATAGAAGAAGAGGGAGTAGGTGGAACGGACAAGGCAAGGACGACTCAAGGTGTCACACTCGTCGCAGAGTGCGAGCTCTGCCATGGGAAAATGTGCGACGTTTGCTCAGAAACCAAAGTTACTTGCGCAAAGTGGTCTTGCGGTCGTCGTTTGTGCAGGGATTGTACAGAGCGGTGTTGTTACTGTGACATACCTCTATGTCAAGCTTGCAGCGACGATTCGAGAAGACGCTGTGGATATTGTGGCAATTATTCAGTGAGTGTTTGGGCTGTTGTCCATCTACACTTTCGCCCATGACAAGCTACTAATAACTTTCCCCCTTCACAGCAAAGTTTGGAGGACTATGACTAGTTTATACGTTTTACACGGGGTTATGTGCCTACTCAACTGCTGCTGTACTGGCTCTTGTTGATGCGAAGAACCCAAGTTTATTTTTTTCACCATACTACAACCGTTTTGTGCAGTCGCAACTCCAGTCTTGCCGTCATAACCAGGTAGGATGTGGTGCAGCCCGGGTGCTGTCTATGAAGTATCGCCTTTGGGGATTGTCAGAGGGCGGTAACATCTGACTCGGAGGAAGCCCCTTGGATAGACGTATAAGCACAGGTCGAAGCTGTCCATCAACGATGTCAGTTCGTCGCGTGGAAACTCACTCCAGCACACAACTCTAATAGGTCATGATTTTATAGGCAGCTATAGGTTCTTTCAGTTTTTTGACTCATCATCCATGGACTTCTTTATCTCTTCTCGCCATAGATCAGCGAATTCATCTATGCCACGCCCGTTGCTAAGGCTGAGAGCTTCGAGTGGAACCATGTTGTGCTGGTGAGCGGGAGCATTTCGTGCTGCAACAGGATGAGTCGGAGAGTCGATGATCCGCAAATCTGGTGCGCTCTGGCTGGTCGCCAGAAGTGACGACAGGTCCTCGTACGTGAATAGCAGGGGATCGGTACGTAGTGCGTAAGGATTGAAGTCTAATATGTGCGCGCGCGATAGGTCACGGGTCAGCAGGAGGTCAAATGTGTCTGTTCATAATCGCGTGAGCCGATACTCCTGACACTGATTTAGAAAAAAGCAGACGGACAGTCTTGCTCTCCCTCCCATTTCAGCTTGATGTTTTCATCCCAAAAGCGCTGGACAGTCGTCGTGATGGTGTCCCGCGTTTGTCGCTCGTTCATGAAATCGTAGTAATTGGTGTCTCGTTGACATATACCTGCGATGCAACTAAGCCCGGGTGAGATATTGACTCGGAAGAAGGCGAACCTATCAAAGAGCCTTCACGGACAAAACATCGCAGCTCTCGACTACGGTCTACAGGGTACCATTTACGCAGGACGAGCTCCAGCTCATACGTGGGTGAGTCAGCTATGCCAGTATCGCAGCCCGCGAACACCGTGTCGGGGCTCAAGTCATGCGATATGAAGTCGGACGATTTGAGGAGGAGGTAAACATCTGCAGGAGCTGTGCATTTCAAGGGCGACGAGGCTGGTAAGACCCATGATGCATCCTGGCTAGTTGTGAGCTTTCGTCTAAAGCATATGCCCACCGCGTGCTACCTTACCTTGGGCGAAGAGAAGTTTAGCTTGGGGAACACGGCACCATAGTCTTGGATTGCTTTCCTTATGTGCGCATCCAGTTCTGGGAAGGCGAACTGCTGGCCGACAGAGGCATCGTCCGAGTCATCGTCATCATCATCAGACAAGGAACTTTCTGCAAGTCTGTGAAGGGATCCAGACGATTGGGTTAGATTTTACAATCTGAGGGGAAATCAAGATATCAATCCGACCAACAAATCTCCTGATCCTTTTGGTACGAACACACCGTCTGAGTCGAGATAATCACGGAATGCCTGATCTAAAGGTCGGATGATGGTCGATTTTATGCTGATGTGCGAGAACTTTGGGTACCAAGAAGAAAATTGAAATGATAAAAGATAATCTGGCGTTATCGGTGGAAAAAGTGTGGCAGGAGCCATGAAGGATATGTTTGAGATCGAGAGTCTTTCCGGCTCGTGAGCATGTTCGGTTCTCAGGCTATTCTGGTTACAACCTCCGAATTCTAGCGCATCCTAGCCTTCACGTAAATGTTATGCAACTCAAAAGCATGTCCTGGCATCTATGAAGGCGTTCATGTCGTGCTTCGTGAAGAGCCCCCACCATGGCCGAATCCCATCCAGAAATCGAAGAAAAGCATGAGGATGCCGATGCGCACCACCCGGAGGTTGCAGAGAAGGTCACTGAAACCTCAGACCGTCCGACACATCTTATACCTGAAGTCCGTCTAACTTTAGAGGAAGCTGAGGCCGAAGCCAAGGTTGCCAGCGAAAAGCTGTTTTTCGTTTATGACAAGTTGCACACCTTAGTCCTTGGGTACGAAGATACTATCAAGAAAAGATGGGGCAAGGTTTGACCCTCCACCATCGTGTCTACGTTGACTTTCGCTGATCGTTACGGATCGAAGAGGTCGCGCTCCAAAAAGCATGAACTTCTGCTCGAGGTCTATCCTGGGATGCCACGAAACGAATCCCTGAAACCAGAAGAACTAGTCAAATACCCTATAAGAGGTATCGGCGGCGTGCTCTTTGGCACCATAAAGCAAGACTTTGTCGTTCCTTACGTCAATTCCACTGCCCTCACAGTCGATGGTGGTTCCAAGTGTAACACGTATTTCTTTGCCCAATTTCATCTTTTCCTGACTTTGTCGTTTGAACAGTCCTGTCATTACTCCACTATCGGGCCCATCTACTCCCATCTGCATTTGCTCAGTATGACCGAGACCAAGTATGCGCTCTGCCAGGGTCTACCAAACCAGCTCATGTTTGTACTGATTGGTGATGTCTAGATACACTTTGGTGGTGTAACAGGTCTCATTGGGCGCCGAGACACGAAGGATGCCGCTTTGCTTTGTCATGGAGATAGCACAACCTACGGGAAGCTTGTATCTTGGAGGGTTCGGTACGATGACAACATGATGGGGATGGCGCTCGAGATGCGCGGCGACGCGATGGCATTTCGCGAAGTCCTGCCAGTGTTTGATTTTCAGACGAAGCTTGTAATGACGTTGGTTATCCACTCCCCTATGGTTCATATTGACGCGTTCTATTTGTTTGCAGCTTACGTTTTTACTCAACGCAGCAGAGAAGATTCTCGAGGGTGTCGATCTCAATACTATTCCTCCCGCACAGGATCCCCTTCCTCCACCCGAAATACCCAGCATTCCTACTATAAACTACGGCTGGGACTCTGTTGCGCTACAAAGTAGCCTCCGACCCTACCTTCATCCGGATGAGTTTTCATTCCCAGCGTTCTCTGCATTGGTACAGTCCCAATATGATCTCGCCAAAGATCACCTGATCAGTCTGCGAACCGATCCACAATATCTTGCTGAGCAGCTTCAGCAGCACTTCGATCACCGAGGGGAGCTGACATCCAAATCCCGACTGGCAAACACGTCATTTATACAGGACAGAGCGGCGGCGGGAGTGATAGTCGATGCTTACAGGGACTTCTCGGTGAGTTTTGAACTCAGCCTCCAGATCCGTAGTTGCTTAGAGCGGGAATAAGGACTGGCATCTTATCCTTGAGGCTGCGAAAAAAGCTCATCGAAAATACCAAGAACTGGGGGGAAAACCGGCACGTGGAAAAAGGCTGCCTCCCGGATACGAGGAGGGATTCATCGACGCACATGTTTTGCTCGTTGCCCTGAAGGCTCAGATAAAGCTCCGATACTCGATGGCGGTGTCTGTGTCTCCGCCATTCCGAGATTGTACGTGCATAAGGGTCGGATTTCGTCATTCCTCACTCATTCTTATCTCTCGCGTAGACTTTGAAGTGAGTTTCAAGGACCAGCGTCTGCACAAGAGTCAAGTCAGGTATACTGGACCGTCCGGAGATCGCCTGGTTGATCTGTTGGTCGGTCTCCTTGAGGATGAACGCATGGACGAACTCGAGGTCTCCCAAGTTTTTGCGGAGCTCGATCTCATCCCTCCTTCGACGGATCAGAACGCTCGGATCACCCCGCGGATCTCCATGCTCCTCGCCCAGGCCGCAAGCATCCACGACGCCCTTGAGATGATCAACCTGCACCGGCCCAAGGTCGACTTGAGGAATACCGACGATTTCGCTCTGCGCTTGAAACGGCTTACTGGCCTGTTGCGCTCCGGGTTTGACACTTATGAAGGAAAACAAATGAATCTCAGCGCTGTGGCTTTCCCGGTGTCTATGTTTGAGTATCCTAAAGCGCCGAAGAAGGTGGAATCCACGTGCATGTCGCCTTATAGCTTTAGGCTGATTTTCAGTTCAGAATGAAGCGTGGGTCAGTGCATGCGAGTCGGTCGACAATGCTTTCGCGACATTCTGGGCGAAGGCCGATCGGCAGCTCCTGCCTGTAATTGGTGAAAAAGTCCAAAAGATGGTCCAGACGTTCGTTGATCCTCTACTGGTGCGAAAGGAACAATGGGCGGACTTCGGTATGTGGCCATATCATCTCTAGAGGGGCATCTAAGAGATAAACGACGGTGTCCAGTGAGGAAAAAGGGCGCAACTCCAGTAGCAAAAGGCCCTGTTAGCCAAGAGGCCCTTTTGGAAGAACTAGGCGTGTCGCCGGCAATACTCAAAAGTCAAAAGGGAAAGAAGAAGAAGCGCGGGCAAATACCAGACGCAGCTGAGCAGGAGTCTGTGCCCATACCACCACCATCGGATCCTACACCAGCCCTTTCAGATACTTCAACTCCATCCGCGCCCCCCGAACAGATTCCCGTGCCTGCACGTACGCACAAAACACTTCGTAACATATTCCGCCTCACGTCTAGGTGACTCCTGCCCCTGTAGTCAGCCATGTCTCATCAGTCTGATGCCTTTGATTGATGACAGCGATGAGATCAGTTCTCAACTTGGCTCAGTTATGTGGTCTGATGTGCTGCAGGCCTTCTCACAGCTAGGCTTCACTATCCTGAAAACACGTGGTACCTCATGGCGTTTTACAAAGGCCGGCGAGGAGTCCAGTTTCAGCGGTAAGACCACTGCCCTTGCGACCATTCGCGGTATTTGTTAATCTTGCTCCAGTGTACGCTCCTCATCCTGAACCCAACCTCGACTTCTGGAAGGCTCGTCGACTGGGTCTCTGTCTTACACGTCGATTTGGTTGGACGATCGATACCTTCGTCTTAGAGAAAGGTACTCCACCTGCGGATAAAACTCAGACTCAGGTAGATCAATAGGATGCTGCATACTACACATTTATATCGTACAGCAGCATACTCAACCCTATATTACCTGGGTATCATCAAGAATTGAAATCAAAAAGGGGTATCGTTGCCCGATAGCTAGCCAGTGATCAGCAAACTTGGACTTGGGCGACGGTAGGGTCATGGTCGCTGGCTCTCTTCGACAAGCTTGCTGCCCAGTTGTTCACATGCACATGCTCGGCTCTCACTCCACGCGCCTTCACCGCATCCGACACAAATAGGTGGTCAAGCTGCTCTGAGACGCCGTTGTACACGTACGTGTAGCGCTCGGCGGCAGGGATGTTCGCAATTGAGTCGATGTCCGTCAATAGCCCATCAAAAGGAGCAAAGACACTCGTCGTGAAGAGGTACTCATTGCAGTCACCGCCGACGAGGATCGAAGCCTGTGAATCGGCGCTGTGAATTGTCTTGACGAAGTCCTGGGTTCCTTGTGAGGATGCAAGTTATATCATTGCAAAGGAGAAGACGAACCGCAACAACTTGAACCTGCTCCGTTCGATGGGAGACCCCTGCGTTGATTGGAGGGCGAGCGTCTCCCCAAGTCGAGGAACTGTCAAGTTTGGCGGTGAGCTGGAGGTTGATCGTAAAGAACCGGTCTCCGGAAACTGTCTGCCATGCGGCAACAAGGGGTTTGCGTGAGGACTTCCAGGCGGGGTTGGTAGGGTCAATTCGTCCAGGGTTATAGCTGAGGCAAAACACGGGTTTCGTTGGATCGAGATGAGGCATCAGAACATCGCCTACCTGAGGGTTAGCTTGCCAGAAGAGTCCTTCTTGACTTCGACAGCATCTGTTGCGCCTCCCGGATGTGATCCGGAGACGAGAGACACCTTGTCAGGATTGTACCTTGAGCAGAATCAGCCACTGTTCGGACGGCAGCTGGATGGACTCACAGATATGCCTGGCGAATGTTGCCTCCTGGAACTCCGCCGTCCTGATCGTTAACAGGATTGATGTCAACGAAGGAATACTTGACTTTTGAACCTGCTTTCGTGATAGCAGCAACGAGATTCGTGAGCGTCGTTTGGGCATCAACGACGCCGTCGTCTTTTGTACCACTGTTGTCCTGAATTTCTTGCACGAACAGGATGTCTGGACTCTTAAGATTCTCTGCGATGTGGGTGGCAACGGCGACCATGTGGTCAGATGTCGGGGACATGTTTTCGACCTGAGGATACAGCCAGTGAATAGAAAATTCGCAAAATACCGAAGGAAAGGGGTTGTACATTATAATCTCCCACGGTGATGGTGCATGCGTCTTTGCTTGAAGTAATGCTAGTGGAAGGAACATTCGAGGTGGGAGCCTTCTTGACGGTAGGGGCAGTAAGCGGTAATATCGTGAAGTAGTCGTACCTGTGCGAAGGCCGTTAATTCCGGACAAGATGTCAGGGGTCATTACACTTGCTGGAATTGTACGATGCCAGTTATGTCCGACAGAGTAGTACCAATTGAGACCGTCGGGTTCTTGGTACCATCCAAGGGCTTTCCGATGACGACCATTTCGGGATGGGGAGTAGGCAAGCCGTCCGAGCCTGGATTGCAACCGTATCAGATCACACTCCTCTAGAATGATGGTCACCACACGCGCACCAAGGATCATTGTCAGACCACCCCGGCTATTCTTACCGGTGACGTCCCAGTCGCCATGTACCCAGAACGATCCATACCTGTCGTTAAAGTCAACCGCCACGGGAGCTGGGATTTGAACCAACTGCCCAGAAAGACTCTGCCAGAAGTCGAGACCATATTTGTTGGGCTGAAGTTGTGCGTTTACTGCTTCAACACTGGATACATTGTTGGGAACCGAGAGGAAGCCATCGGGACCGTTGTCGAGTGCGGAGAGCTGGCCTGTCGGCGGAGTACGATCTTTGCCGAGTACGACTGGGCTGACGGTTGCTGACTTAGAGTGCACAACGATGTCGGTGGGGCTTTCCAGCTCGACCACGTAGAGGTCGTTCTTATCTGTAATTGGGCGATACGGGGAAACCGTCCCGCCGAGGGAGACAAGGTTCCCGACACTAACTTTAGACAGCGTGGTATTCAAGGACGTGTACACCATCAGACCAGCTAATGCGGGTGAGCCTTTGGTTGGGACACTGGACATCCAGAATCCTTTATTGGACTATTGTTCAAGCAATAATTTGTAAACTGTTGTACAGAAAAATCAGAAGGTGTAATGGCACTTACTTTGGCGGACACCACGCCATGTACACCAGCGACCTTCTTGCCTGCGAAAGGGCTCTGAAAGGCGGTTCCCTGTATCTCTGCTATCGTGGTGGACAGGGCCAAGCGCCCGACGGTCGCCAGGAGCGCTACGAGCCTGAGTGACAGTAGCATCGCGGATGGCGTGACTACAGTAGGAGGACATCCTTTGGCCTTTCGCTTTATACCACGGACTGAAGTTGATATTGCTTCGGACGCGGGGGGTGGAGGATTTGACGTGACAGCATGGTTGTCGATGACATTGTCCCAACTAAGTGCCGCGAGACGCGTTGACTTGGAGCTTCGCGTCCGTGTACCATATGGTCCGATAGAAGCTTTGCAATTCCGCCATGCTGCACGTACAGACCCATCGCGGCGTATCTGCATCTTGACATGGCGATAACGTGTGGTGAATCCGGCTCAATGACTGGCCTCCCCTTCCCGGGAAGCTGTCAAGCATCGACAATTCCAACTTCATCAAATTGACCTCGTTAAAGTTCGGATAACAAAACTCATCGCGCGGAAACTCGAGCCGCGAGACGGCCGAAAGGTTTCGCCCAATGCCCAAAGCTCGACTTGGACTCCGTCGGAGCAATAAAAACTCTTAAATGGTATGGGGCGTTGGGTATGGAGCAAGCGGGAGTACATAAGGATGGCGCGTGGCAGGATTACATTTTGTGTCTCCCATCAGACATCTCATGAGGAAATCGTAATGGTATACAATGCATTATATTGGCTTAAATCAGCACAATATGCGCAATTCTTATAAGTATCTTTGTAGTGATATATATAAGAGGATGGTCATGGCAAACAGCCACAGCTATACAACGATGCAAGCGAGTTTATAAGAATTCATCGAATTGGGTCAAATTCTCGGGGGTATCGAGTTTTTCAAGAATTAAGACACATTACCAACAGCGTCCATCCTGCAAGTTTGTGCCGAGTTGTGTCTACGTTGTGTTTCCTGACTTCGCTATAACCTTATGTAATGGACGCTAGCCTTTCATCAACTCACAATCAGGTGTCTGAATGATAAACGTTGTAATTGAATGCCAAGATGTGTTGCCATGGTGCTTTCTAACTTCAGTATAACTTTATGTAGTGGACGCTGGTCTTGGAGACGCCCACGTTCGGCTGTCCAGGTGATGACTGTCGTGATTAAATATCGGAACGGCTAACCCGGTCAAAGATCCACCGATAAATCTCTTGCTGACTTGGTCACCAATATGGTCAGTTATCACCAAAATGTAGAATTTTCACCACAGCACCCTAGTACATAACCCGTGATTGCCTTTATGAAAGCCCATAAGTTTTTCAATCATTGGACGTTTG
>MU266547.1:0-47345 GCA_021014945.1 Leucogyrophana mollusca | reverse complement strand
GCCACTCACCGTGCTCTCAAAGACATCTCGATCAAGATGATCACCCTTCCCCCCCAGCACATTGTACCGATTCCAGTCAACCAGATGGAAAAGACCACGCTCGGAAAACTTTCTCGAGCGCGTCTCACCACCCTCTTCAAACAGGGTGGCCTCGCGAAGCACATTGATCGCGCCGAAGAGCTGCTCAGCGAGGCTCGTGGTGCTACCTTCATCGCTCTCTCGACAGACAGTGAGAAGGCCATCGCCAGTATCTACGCTGGCATCTTCAACTTAGCCGAGAGTGATATCTCCGCTAGTGACAATTTCTTCGAGCTCGGTGGTACTTCAATCGACGTCATTAGGTTTGTCCTTCCTTCAATCCTCGGGGTAGCGTTGTACTGACATTTTCGCAGATTGAAGCGCGAGGCCGAGGCTCACTTCAACCTTCCTGAGATCTCCGTCATCCAGATCATTAAGCACCCCATAGTCTCGAGCTTAGCCAACTATGTTGATGCCCTCCTCAACAAAGACGGCACCCAGCAGGAGTACGACCCTATCGTGCCCCTCCAGCTCACAGGCAACAAGACACCCATCTTCTTCGTCCACCCCGGAATCGGTGAGGTTCTCATCTTCGTCAATCTTGCCAAGTACTTCCAAAACGAGCGCCCCTTCTACGCTTTCCGTGCTCGTGGTTTCGAGCCTGGTCAGCCCATGTTCGCCTCCATGGACGAGATGGTGTCGTGCTATGCTGCGGCCGTCAAAAGAACTCAGCCTGCAGGCCCGTACGCCATTGCCGGCTACAGCTATGGCGGTGTTGTCGCCTTCGAAGTTGCCAAGCGCCTCGAGGCGATGGGCGACGAAGTAAAATTCATGGGCCTCGTCAACATCCCTCCTCATATTGCTGGCCGCATGCACGAGATCGACCAAACCGCCGGCATGCTCCACTTGTCATACTTCTTGGGTCTCATCTCCAAGAGTGACGCCGATGACCTTCACCCCACCCTGAAGTCCTTACCTCCTCAAGAGCAACTCGACTTTGTTCTGAATGCGGCGCCTCCTGAGCGGCTCGTCGAGCTCCAGCTCACCAAGGCGAAGCTTGATCACTGGGACGCCATCGCTCGATCATTGATCGAGTGTGGCAAGGAATACGTGCCTTCAGGCTCTGTCTGTGAGTACCTAGTGGCCAATAATCTTGGCAACGTGTTCTGACGCTTCACTATCAAAGCTTTGCTCGATGTATTTTATGCTATTCCCTTGCACGGTAGCAAGTCCGACTGGTTGAACAACCAGCTCAAACCTTGGGCAGGCTTCAGCCGCAGCGAGCCAACATACACTGATGTCCCAGGACACCACGACACCCTCATGAACTTTGACAACGTGCCACAGTTCCAGAAGATCTTCCGCTCGCGCCTTGAGGCAAGGGGACTCTGAGGGGGGCATAGCTTGTAAGAGAATAGCAGAAACATCTATACTGTAACCATATGTTGCGACTCCACCTCAGTCTCCGGATTTCCGTTTATCCAACTATGTATACTGTACTGGGCTTACATGGCTACTTTCATCTTGTTGTACCATATGTAACATCACTTTAGATCACATTAGACAGTCGCTGTCTCAATGAATGATCGGGTTTCTATATGAACATGCATGCTTACCTTGACATAAATTGCTCTGGCGCAATTGCTATCGTTTTCCCACCAATCCGAAAGGTGGTGTTTGGTGTAGAAGCGCAAGGATCTAGAGAAATTGTGCCGGCTTGGCATAGAAAATAGACCCCTGATTCACTCACAAGTGTATCTGCCAACACCTAACCGTTTCTCGACGGCGGCCGGATCACCCTGAATGCGGCCGGTCCCGGAGTCGATCACAGTCGCATTGCTTTCGACTTGCGTTCTTTAAAAAAATTGAAAACTTGCTGAGGTGCTAGTGAACTCTTTTCTGATGGAGCCTATTGATTTTTTTAAGTGTTTTAAGGCCTACTGCTCGTCTATTATTGACTCGTTACTTGGTCAGCCACAATTGTCGGTCGTGGGAACGTCCATGAAGGTCCTGCCAAGGGTGCACCAGCAGACGTCCGGTGAATCATATACATACAACTGACTTAACAAAGGTGGCCTTCAATACCCTCTCAATTCGTACAACAGAAGTTCTGTAAATCATACGGCGCGCTCTCCTACCAAGGATAGAGCGTGGAGAAGTCGATCCGAGTGACGAGCACGCATGCGATACGCGGCATGATTTTGCTTGAGGTGGACGGCAGCGCGGCTCTCGGCGATACTAGACCCAAGGATAAGCTATAAGATGAGTACCATTGTGGAGTAAAAATGGGATTCGACTCACCTACCGCCCCTGCAAGTACCTCCGCCGCCTGAAGTACTCCCCGAAACAAATGGCGTCCAAGCACCCGGTGTCTACATATTCTGACTCTGCATCACTATCCTGAGACTCTGTGTCCGAGTATGTGTTGGCCCGGACACCGCCGCGTTGCGCACGGACACGAAAGCGCCGGCCTCTTCTGCCCCGAGGAGGGGCTGCATACAATCGCTACAGGGGGCTCACGGTGAGATCAAATTCGGGACCATGGGGATGGAACATACCTCATCAAGCTTTCCGAACGCTGCGTTAGCCTCGTTCTGGTTTCTTGGCGGCTGTGCTCGGAGGCCCGCCGGGACACGAGACTTGCGACGCGAGATATGTCCCCAGCGTTTACGGATGTTGCGTGACCAATTGCGACCAGACGCGGTGGGCTGAATGATCGATATTTTTTGCTCGAGTGGAGGGTCCCGCTGAGGCCCGGCAGGTCGCTTCAAAGGCACGCAGATAAGAGTATACCACGCAGAAAAGCTCGACGGAAACTTACGAGGCGCGGGCGTATTGAACCGGTGTCCCAGTCGTCGCCGACACTCGGTTTTCTTTCCTGTGGGCGCTCGGTGGTGACCTGTTGCTGCACGACGGCGGGAAGCTAGGTATGACGCAGCGAATCAGTTTGGAGGCAGGATACGAAAACGCAAGCTCACGTCGAGTAGCGAGTTTACTGAAGACGTGTCATTGTGCGACCTGGCGTGGGTTTGCCTGTGTTGACGGAGGGGTGTGATACGTGCCTAATGCAGACACGGGATGTTGGTGGGCAGACGGGCACATACACGCAAAAAATGCCTACAGGTGGGTCTTGGTTACTAGCGGTAGGCGGGGACGACTGAGGTGGAGAGTTAGAAGCAGTATTGAAGCGGAATGAAGACACTCGCCGAACCTTGGATTACGAATGATTCCGTGTCCCACAAGGACACCTCGTCGTAATTTCCGCTGCTGCTGATATACCGGCCGTTGGGAGAGAATGCGACAGCAAGCACCCAGCCATGCGCGTCGAATGAATCTCCAACCTGCAGCCGGGTCTCCAAATCCCAAAGCCGGACTGTCCCATCCCGCCCCGCACTCGCAATTCTTCTCCCATCCACAGTGACTGCAATACAGTTGATGGCATCCTCATTCCCCAGCATCGGTTTCCCTACTTCTACTCCCGTAGTTGAGTACCAGACGCGGATGCTTTTATCCCATGACGCGGTGACGAGGAGACGACCGTTCGGCGAATACACAACCGACGATACATAGCGCGTGTGGCCTTTTATGGGGCCAACGACACTCTCGCCAGTCGCGATATCAAACACCTCGAAAGACCCATCGTCACACCCAGCAGCAATCTGCGCCCCATCTGGTGAGAATGCCACACAGAAGACGCCACTGTCACATCTTAGCGGTTCTCTACCGGGTCTGCCAGTGTCCGCGTCCCACAAATGTATCTCCCTCTCTTTGGCTATCGGCGCAGTTGCAATCCAACGTCCATCTGGAGAATACGCTTGCATCCAAACACCACCTTCGTCGAATTGATGAACCACTTCCCGCGTCAGCGCATCCCAAACGATCACCCTCTTCTCTATTCCACTCGCAATTCTCCTGCCGTCCGGGGATATGGCTATCGACATGAGGCTGGAATCGTGCTGAAGCGGTTGCCCCGCTTGCCTACCGCTCTCAACATCCCAGATGATGATGCTCTTGTCGCCGGACGCACTCGCCATGTGCCGACCGTCCGGGAAATACGCAACGGAGTTGACCCATTTGGTGTGTCCTTTGAGAACTTTCGTCGGATGGCAGGACGCGCGACGCACGCCTGAAAACTCGATGGGGGTCAATGATGTCGACATGGCGAGGAGATGGGAGTGACGGGTGGGGGATTAGTGAAGGTGTTTGAGGCGACGTTGAGGGAGGATGGTGAGGTGCGGAACACAGTTACTTCACGGTGAGCACGCTCTTATACCCTCTATACATGCTGAGCATGCTGTTGCGCCTCATGCCTTTGGCGAGCACTTGATGTCTTCAGTATACACAGGCTTAGGGCATGGGCGTCTCGCCTTCATTCACCACCTACACCGCTGTGCACGTTCATATTCACACTCTTCCGGTTCTGATTGCAGCTCAAACTGACCACAAGGCACTGCAGACGTCTTCTTTGGAGGATGTGATGTTGATGAACGTAGCGCGGCTGAGCCGATTCTGGACACTTACCTGAAGGTACACTTTGATCGACCTTCAAAACGTCAGTGGGACTTTTTTGATATCTATGCCCTTCCGCCAGCACTGGTCCACGATAGCGCGCGCTTCCTGTGTCAGTTCCATTCATGCGACCGTTGAATTTATTCCACGCCTGCACACAGCACTGACACGGTGTTGCCACAGGTACAGGAAAGGCCCTCGTCGCCCAATCGAATCCGTGCGGCGTTCTTGCGTGCATGTATTTGGCTGCAGACTGACGCAGAAATAATTACACGACGGTCCAAGCGTATGTGGAGAACACTGATCGCTGCTGGGTTACATATCTCAACTGATGGGTTCAGCAGCCAACTCTGACATGCTAGAGGGCGAGCTCACGGAGTATTCCTAGCAGTGTTCCTCTGCCTGGGACGG
Source organism: Leucogyrophana mollusca (assembly GCA_021014945.1). Taxonomy (NCBI): domain Eukaryota; kingdom Fungi; phylum Basidiomycota; class Agaricomycetes; order Boletales; genus Leucogyrophana; species Leucogyrophana mollusca. The sequence continues at coordinate 42,407 of MU266547.1, read as the reverse complement.
CCGATTGGATCCATCCTACAGATGCGACTAGGAACAATTAACAACTTGCCCAAACTGATCGGCTGCTGAACAAGGACAGAGGTGTGGTTGATTTATGAGATATAGTCACATTGCTAGCTTTCAAAGTTACTACACCCCACACCAAACGCGCATCGCTCTTCTGGTCCACTCTCAAAACGGAGCCTGTTCCTCGACCTTCAAAGCTTTTTCGGGAAGCAAACTCTGAATGAGCTCGAGTCCTTCAGTTTCGTTTCTTGACTCTTCGAGAAAGTCAGTTTCTGATAACCTTGGAACCAACCTGCGCGATGAGCAGGTAAAGTCAGATCACTGCCTCTTCACGTGGGCCGCCAACTCACCAAGCCATCCGCCTTCACAGCCCACGTCCTTGTAAAAATTAATCCCCATCTTGTGATCCAAGGGGGCGAAGTACAGCCCGGTGAAATGGTCGTTCACCGTATGGTCGAAGTTTTGGCAGCCCCCACAGGCCCCTCCTTCGTACGGGACTGTCCCAGTGTGAGGGTCAAATTTGTGGTTGCTGTCCTCAATAGGACCGTCCCAGATTGTTGCGGCCCAGGGGACGTCTTTGGCAGCAGCGAGGCCAGCGGCGGCCAGAAGGCTAACGACGGCAGTCTTGAGCAACATTGGATTCTACGGGCGTCAGTGAGTGCCCTCTACTTGTCCACGAAAGCGCACTTACCAACAGTCAACTTGCCCGGGGAGATCTTTGGGGATGTTGTTTCGCAGACGCTTTAGCGATGCTTTATACCTTCGTGCGCTGACCCGTACCCAGAAACGGTTGTGGAACATTGTGAATTCGGGTGGAGATGGTCTCCGGCTCTGTAGGAGACACTCCCCTCCTCCACGCCCATCCGGCTAGTATCCACAAGCATATCCACCCCCGCCACCATGGTTGGCCCCACCAAGGGGCGTGATCCGTCAACCACCACACGGTCCACGTCAAAGGCATGCGTCGACAAAGCACGTACTCATACTTCTAAAAACCTTGCCTTTTTTTCGCCCCTGTCATAAATGTTACTTCTAGATTTACCTTGAAAGGCTATCTCAGCTCATCGACATAAGCAGCCCGGGTATAACTGCTCGGAGGGTAGTCGGACCGAAACGGTCTCCGTCCCGCAGCGAACGCCCGCGACTCGGAATGCATTCTCGGGACTCAGGACACCATGGATTACCGAATCCGAGGTGGGGCTGGTGCGTTAACACCCGTTCAATCCAAGGTGACAGGTCCCATATGAAAAAACGTGCAAGGCACTCATCCCCCCGTCGGGCTTCGACAATGAATGCTTACTTTTGTTGACTGCTTAATTCTGTTGACCAATTCTCAATCCTGTTCCATACCAGCGTCATATCACAGGCAACGTGAACTTGACTCATACACACCACATCGTACAGACCTACGGGGCCAAAGAAGAAGGTATCTGTATTGCTTTCATTCCGGAATACACTTATTACCACTTGTCATCTGTTTTCCTCAAGTGGTGCTAAGAACAAGTCAGCAGACTTTTCTCGTCACCAATGCAGTCCGACTCACTGAGATCAATAAACATTAATTTTTCCGCAGTGCTTCGGATCGCGAGTTTACCGTTGTAAGCAGCAAGCGATCTCGCGCCACCCGGGCGGTCGGCAGCGGGCAGCCACGCAAGTCTTTTCTCTCCGTTATAGATCCATCCATCCTCCCGGATCACATAGTCCGAGCGGAAGTGACGATCGTACACATTCCCCCTCTCCATCTGAGACATGAGATGGGGATTGGGGTTCGCAAGTGGTGTTCCAGAACCGTCCGGATTGCAGCACATCTCACACGACTCGGTTGCAGCTCCATCTTTCGTTGCGCAATCAAGTGATGCTGGGACTCGCCAGATGGTCGTTATGCCATTAATGTTCATGCACCTGATAGTAGCATCACTGCCGGTGAAGGCAAGGGTAAAAATGGTGGGGGAATGAGCATCGGGAGTCGTAAGCAAATGAGATGTGCCTTGTGAGGGGAGCCAAACTCGGATGGATCCGTCTTCACACCCAAAGACAATATGACTACCACCAGATGAAAATGCAGCAGCGGTGATCCTGCTTGTGTAGTCGTTGAGGGCAGCCTGTAGTTGGCCAGTACTCGCATCCCAGAGTTGCACCCGGCCCTCCTGAGTTCCGCACAAGATGACGTTCCGAGAACACCTGATCTTCGTGATAAGTGAGCATTGTGTTTTGATAGTGAGCGCCCGACGGCCAGATGGCAGGTCCCAAAGTTGAATGACACCCTCTCCATGTGCACAAGCAATCCATGCGCACGAGGGAGAAAACGCAACGTAGGATATCCGCTCTAAGTCGCCAAACTTATGTAGCTGGCGCCCATCGCTAGAGTTGAACACCTGCAACTTCTGGTGCCCCGAACTGCTCGCCCAGACCGCAAACATCGTTGAGTCCGATGACCATGTTGACGATGTGTCTGATGCAATATGCCCAACATCCAACTGTTTGATGAGAGCCCCATTTTCGTCGACCAACAGAGAGCTTAGGGCAGACTTCACGTAGTGTCGTTTACCATCGTATGATGGGTCAAAACCATCCACATCGCCCATAGCCCCATTATGAGACGTTAGATCTGCCGTCGTCTGTGACCAGCTGCGTGATAGTTGCGGAAATTCCCAAACCTCGATTGTCCCTTGCGCATTCGCAGTCGCCACCCGTGAGGCATCTGGGGATATTGCCAACGCTGTCAACTGTTCGGACGTTCCATAAAACGCAGGCGTCTTCTCAGCGATACAATCGAGGGAAGTGGCACGGAAGGCGAACTCCCCATATAAAAAAGCAAATGGAATGGAGCCGGGCGAGAACGCAATAAGCAGCTTGCGGCCGTTTAGACCATCTTCAGTGTGGTCAAAAAGATATTCTAGAAGGCGCGAATGAATTAGGCGGAAGGCCTTGAAGTACCAGCGGGGAAAGTGGGACATCGCCTTGCGGAAAAAAACTTCCACGGACCAAACGAGTTCAAACGAGGAGCGTGACGAGACCTCCCAGGAAAGAATCGATCGGGCGCACACAGATATGATATACTTGCTGTCTGTGGTGAAACGCACCGATACGACAGCCTTGCGATGACCCTTGGAGTACGTTCGAAGGCAGACACCAGTCCTGGTATCCCAGACACGGACTGTCATGTCGGCTGATCCGGAAGCTATGAGGGCGTTGTCCACCGAGAATGCTACACAGTGGATCATCCCCGTGTGTCCCTTGAGTTGCCGAAGCATCAGGCCAGATGCTACTTCCCATACTGTCACTTGGTTGGCGTCACAACCGGACACGATGATCCGATTATCGGAAGAAAACACCAACGACTGCACGGTACCCTTGTGATCTAGACGCTGCAGGCGGTTCCCTGTTGTCGCATCGAGGAGCTGGACAGAGGCGTCACGAGACGCTGACGCAAGGATATGATTGGTTGGAGAAAAGCACAGGAAAGTAATTGGTTTATCGTGACAGCCCTCATCACTGATAAGCGACTGGCCGGTGAGTGTATCCCAGACTGCGACAAGACCACATTCAAATCCAGCGGCAACGTACGTTCCAGAAGGACAGAAGCAAACCGCGCAAGATGGCTTCCGATCAACCATCAGGTTAGCGATGTTGATCCCAGTGATCGAATTCCATAGTTGGATGCCATGAGTGTCGCTGGCAGAAGCAAACATGCTTCCATCCGGAGAGAAAGCGAGTGAATGGACTTGAGCCTTGAGTGGTATAGCACGCCTGCAGGCGTCCCACTCGTCCAAGAGTCCTATTTTAACCGAGAAAGTCTTTCCAATGTAATTCATGTATGTTTTGCGCAGCAATGTGGACGATGGCGCGAATGGCAGAGCAGTTTGGTACACTTGAAGGGCAGACTGGCTAATAGGCTCAAAGAACATGAGCACAAGGCGTTCCGCATCATTCAGCAGCTTCATGATTTCCATTGGAGGGCTGAAGAGCCTCTGTCAAAACCGTTTAGCGGAAAAACAAAAAGAACAAAGTCAGCATAAAACTCACCTTAAGCCAACTTATGCCATCGCGTAGCATCAATACCGTGCTGTCGCATGCACCTAAGAGACTGTGTGCCTCTACCCAATGCAACATGGCCTTTTGACTGAAGGTTTTCAGGCCATCGATGACGCCGTCGTCCAGCCCCTCGTTCACTGGTACGCATGACAGATGATAAGACCAGTAACGACAAGCGTAACGCACAGCCTCGTCGATGTACCGCTCCCGTCGTTCGGCCAGGTCCTTGACGTCGCTGTTGAGCTTAGATGAGTCTCCAATCCGGCATACGTCGTAGTGGAGATGCTGAACCATAAGCCGAAAACAGCGCTGCACAAGAAGGCGATGATACACAGATGGATCGACGAAGTAATTCCTTGATCGTTGTGGATTTGCAAGGAAATCGCGGAAGGAAGTGTGGTAAATACGAACGGGTTGCTTTGTGTCCTCTGGTACCAAGAGGACAGAGCTCAAAGTCGAGATGACCCCGTCTGCGTTCACTTGGAGCCCACTAAGGAGCTGATTGAGGCCTTGGGTGGACAGTGGATCCGAGATGTGGCGAATTACGCCGATGACAAGGCGAACGGCGTCGGCGTCCGGGAATATACGGAGTGCATCTCGATACAGTGAATCCAAGTCAGCGTAAGCCGTGGAGTCCTTGTTAACGTCTGCGTCGTCGCCCAGAATGGCCTGAAGTCGAGCACACGGGTCGTAATGTTTGTCCCCAACAAATTTCGTCACGGTGCTTGCAAAAATAAAGAGTCCGGACGCCTTCTTCAAGATGCGCCCGAGTTCGTTCTCTGTAGGCCATGGACGAGCTATTCCGACCATGCTCGGTCGACGCTGTTCGAGGATGCCGTCGAAAGAAAGCTTCAAATAGGATGTGATGTCTTCTTCTGCATCAAAGGCGCCGATCTCGAGCGTATAAGTCATAGGGAGAACGTCGACTTCACGAAATTTGGCTCGGATGTGCGGTTCAACGCGACTCGTACATAGAATTCGAAGAGGGAGGAGGCAGTTGCGAAGGAGAAGTACGAGAAGGGATATAAGATCGGCAACGAGTTGGTCATTGTCGCATTCATCCAGAGAATCGATGACGATGATGATCGGAGAGCAAACTAGCTCCTTAATAGAGTTCAGCGGTATCAGGAGGAGCTTCTGCATTTGTTCGCGCATGACTTTCGTGGGAGTGGTGAAATCGTCCTCGAGAACCTTAAGGATCGCGGGCTTCAAAGAAGGATTGGATATCATGAGCTGCGATGCAATCGTTGGGAAGAAACGTCGAGTGGTGCTACGTTCCAATTGTCTTCGAGAGAAGAAGAAACTGGCTGCGAGCCGTCTTTGCTCTGCAAATCTCTCCGCAACGTACTGAGCAATCGCCGATTTACCAGTTCCGGCAAGACCATTCAACCAGCAAATGGGCTGAGCGTCTTCTCTGTCTGCCCATTCGTATATTTGGTTGAGAAGCTGCACCCGAGTACCTGGAAAGCAAGTCGGAGCGGGATAGCGTGCTTCGGAGTCAAAAGCTGCACTCATGGCACTGGCTCTCTGTAGGGCCTCCAGACCTGTATATCCGTGAGCGGGAACTTGCTCATACAGAAATCATCACTCACCGGTATTCTGACCATTGAATATCTGGTTCCCATGAACAATGGTATGCACACTTTGGTTGCCCTGCACAGTTACAGTTTTCACTGTGTTGTATTGATCGCGATGAACCTCGCTGAAGGTAGAATGGCTGGCGTCTACATTTGTGGCATTGTTAAACATGCCTGCGGTCGATGGCTAGATGAAGTGCGAAAATTGCAGCAGATAACTGTCCTTGGTTGCTTCAAAGTGCGAAGAGCGCCCTACGTCCCTGCATTGTTCATCAGTCATTCCCAGCGATCAGATCAAAGATGGGTACATACCATAAGGGCACAGCTTTATCCCAGTCGCGACGGCTTCGCAAGTAGGTACGCCGACCGCGGACCTGATGCATAGCCTGGCTGTCCATGGACCTTTTCCCCGAGTCTGAACTGCAGCTCGAACGACATCCCACAATGCGCTTTGCGGCTCGTCGGAATGCCTCCATATGGGCCCAACGCAGGCCCACAGTCGAATGTCGATCATTTGTCGATCAGTGATCCGTCAACGAAACCACATAGCACGGAAATAGGTACGCATCACTCTGCGTCGATGCGCAGATGCGTAAAGCATGCACACGTCGAAGGTGAGCGACATGAAGACCTATCGCATTGCTCTTTCCTACTACAGGCTACTTTTCTTCTCGCTTTTGCATCCGCTAAAAGACAGCTATCCTTCTCTTTTAACTGTCTATTGCTCGTCTGAAGATCTGAGGTATGATGGAGACGAGAAGAAACAACCCGCGCTCGCTGAACACCGTCTCAAATAAAACCTTGAGGCACGCCAAGGCGAGCAGCCTAAAGTTCAACACGCAAGCGATACTCACGTTGTGCTCTGGATCTGTCCTCAGGTCTTGTAACTTCCATTCATCGCGTCCACGGGTCTCAGGTCGCTCTGGCAATATGACATCTTCTCAGTAACCTGTTCCGATCACAGAAACCTCCGTAGCTCGACACTCGCTATCGCTGCCTCCTCTGGTAATTCCTCCAGCTGTCGTAGATGTCGTTCCACGTCAGCTTCCAACACGGTACTTAATGGCATAGACACCTTCCCATCACTGACTTCTTCCACCAGTCAACCCGGGGTGACCTCGTCTCGTTAGATTTCTTCTTGTCTTTCTGGGAGAACGTATGATGTCGCGTCACTGTATAACCTTTGAACCAACCCGGTCCCGCGCGTCAGATTGTTCCGTCATCTACGCGAACACACGACTCACCAAGTCCAGTCATCGCAATTATCCTTTGAGACCTTTCGTATTTTTGGCGTCTATTGGCCCACCACGGCAGTTGCGATCCAATAAACCTCGTCAGTGGTACTGGCAAGCCAGTTATGTGATCTTGAGCAGCATCTAGATCTTCAGAAAGCAACGAGTGTTAGTCTTCAGACGATAAAACCGGCTGACCGGTCGTAGACTGGAGGAAAGGAGCGCCCTGGGCAACTGGCACTGGATGTCTTTGCAGATTACAACGAAGTGGGGAGGGTTTCAAATTCCCCGTTGGCGATCCGGATCCACTTGCAGCACCGCGAGCATTTTTTCGACTCGGCGAGTGGAGTTTGGAGCAAGTCAGATATTTGGCAGATTCAATGGAGCCGGTCACTATCCGGAGGTCCGTCGCCGTGCCGGTGCCGCGGTTATTCAACACAACAACATTCAACACTGGTACTGGGCTACAGTACGTTCAGGAATCAATGTACTCACCCACGAGTCATTGCTATCGTGGTCGGTCTTCTCCGTGGCCACGGTGTACAGAGATGTACCCGCGATATCATCTCAGCTGGGCCAGGTTCGTCTGACATGAAGGAATGATGTCTCGGGGCCAGTGTGTTGCATGTGCTGTTTTGATAAACGTGATTCAGAGCCGAGGAGTCAGATGGTTTACCTTCTTGGTGTGTTCTATGTATTCACACCAATGTTCATGTGGGCGACTGACTTTGAGGTTGGACAGTCGACCGGCCTGCTGTCGACCCTCGGAATCACTCGCGTTCCAACTTGGACAGGCCGCCACTGACTAGTACTGACTCACGTGTCAACGTCATGACGTCTCTTGATTTTCGCATAGATCTGGCGGTAGACGCCCACAGCAAGCGCTCAACCAGTTAACCCGAGCTTCGAAGTATTCAATACTCGCACCGGAACACTCGGCATGACACTGACCCACTAACAATTCCGAAGACCCGAGCCCTCTCCCGCTTCCCGAGATCGTCCTTCAGATTCCAAAACAGCAAAGTCTCCAACCTTTGAACGACCGGAAGGTGTGCGCTGGTGTGCGTGATCGCTGTCCATGATGCATGATGAGTCGAACCGCCCTGCCAGGCCCTGCCCCAGACTTGGCCAGCCTCTGCCAGCTTCGAGCAATTTGACAGGTGCTAGATAGCCGAGCAAACTTTGTCTTGGCATTATGACCCAAAAACCCGACGTTGCCAACACTAGCACAAGGAACAACCCTGCTTTCATACACCGCTCCAACGAAAATTTACCTCCCAGCCCCTTATAAAGGGACCATCCTCCATTCTCTGTTCTTCGCTTTCTCCCTCGAGTACTTGCAAAGAGGTGCACCGTCGTTTCCTATCCCGATCCAATCTCCGTACAAAATGGTCCAAATCACACCTCTCCTTAACGCTCTCTCCGTTGTTGCCCAAGGTTTTTTATTCTTTCCAACGCGAGCTCACAGAGACTAACTAACGCGCCATCCGTGAACAGCTGCCCCCAACGTCTCTCCCGCTGGTAGCAATGCTCTCGCTGCTCGTCAAGCAAGCGGATTTGACCCCAGCGCCCTGCCCTCACAATGCCAGTCGCCATGCCAGGTCATCAACACCATGCAGGTGCGCGCCTTGATACAGTTCACTTGCATCAGAGAATTAATCATATTTGCTTCACAGAACTGTAACGCAGACCTCACCTGCATCTGCGCCAGCTCTATCGGATCGAACCTCGCGACGTGCATGAACTGTCTCGCTGCTGCAGTCCCTTCAGTTGCGAGCCAGGCCCAGTCTACCATCTCCAGTAAGGATTCTCCGATCGTCTCTGAATGTGTCGTTCCTGACTTCTCCCCCTTCCGCAGGTTGGAACGAGGCTTGCTCTGGCTCCGAAACAGTCTCTGCCGGTGGCAGCTCTTCGACTGGCACCTCTGGTGGATCGACTGGAACCACGGGGGGAACTACTGGCGGCACCACCGGCGGTACGACTGGTGGTACAACTGGCGGATCGACTGGCGGATCGACCGGAGGCACTACTGGAGGGTCAACGGGTGGCTCTACGTCCTCCGGCGGAGGCAATCCCTTGGGTGGTAACGGAGGTGGCGCCATGGGTATGAAGGCGAGCGTTGGTTTAGCTGTTGGCCTTGCCTCAGCTGTTATCGGGAGTCTATTGATGCAGTGAAGTGGCTTTTGCCCTCCTTGCTTTCTTTCCGTCCCCGACCTTATATTGATACCCCCACATCCTATGTACACATCTATTGGGTTCTAAATAAACTGCCACTCCGGCACATCGCTCGTTTTACGCATCGCCTGTAGTCTAAGTGCATTCAGTTCCAGGGGTTTCACTTGCACGTTCATGATTTGCAATACTGTCAGTCGTGAGGTACAGGTTTCACACACGCCCATCTCCAAGCGCCCAATGAATTACATATTGCACTCGATCGTCAATCAATCGGTTCTGCCCCAAGATCCTCAAAAGTGGCAGGCTGGTGTCAGCCTCGAGTTGCCATTGTCAAAGTAAGCTTGTCAACCGATGTATAGAGACAAGCTACAATTACTAGACTATTATCGATGGTCAGTACGAGAACATGGTTGCGGGCGAGTAAAAAACAGGAAAATATTTAGCAGTCGCGAACTCAGGGCGCGGAAGAGCTAGAGTACAGAGGAGTAGTCTGACGGCAAAGAAAAAGTGGCAGGATGATATGGGAAGGGTATACAACCGTGCGGGGGAAAAATCAAAAAATCGTCAAACGGACTAGCATAAGAAATACAAGGAAAGCAAGCGGTCACTGCGAACGCCGACCATTAAGGAGCCATGAAGGCAGGCGGCCGATGGAGGAGATGGTGTGCTTTGGCTTGTTGAGCCCGCTCGCCAGCCAGTTTATTGATCGAATTCAAGAGGTCACCACGACGCAGTGGCTCTGCAGGAGAAGGTTCAGACAGTCAGGTAATACTGAAGGTGAGAGTGCTCACTCGTGATATGATCGTCCATGCCTGCCTGCAGGCATCGCTCTCGGTCGCCAATCACTATGACGGGGGTTCGGTCAGTGTGATGAAACAAAGCTGACGAAGGATGAATTCGTACTGGCATGCGCAGTCAATGCGATGATAGGTGTTCGTAGCAGACCCTTGTGCATTTCATATGCCCGGATCAATTCAGTCGCTTCCATACCCCCCATGAACGGCATCGACACATCCATCTAATCGGTGAAAGGAGGGATAAGCTGGAATAATCCGCTATAGGTGTGGTCTGTACTGACCAAGATGATATCAAACTGTCGCGCTTGTTGAATTCTTGCTTTGAATGCATCAACAGCCAGACTGCCATTTTCAGCGATCTCCACTGTGTGGCCGTACTTCTCGAGGATCTTTACGGCCAGCTTCTGGTTGACCATGTTGTCCTCTGCGAGCAGGATGTCGAACACAATGTCGTTCGGGGCCGAAACTGGACTGACGGTGTTGGATTCAAGGGCGGAGATCAGAGCAGAAGCGAGGTCTTGCGCTGTGACGGGCGTTGTTACTTGAGAACTGATGCTATTATCCAAGCACCATTTCACTGGGTGGTTATTGTTAGCCTACAAGATGGCCTGGGCGGCGAAAGGGAGCTCACAGTTGAGGCGAGGCATCGAGGGCGCCAGAAGCACTATGGGGATGTATCGCAAATGTTCGTACTCTCTTATACTTTCAGTCTGAAGCATGTGGTCAGCGCATGCCTCCTAGATTATGATATGTTAACGCACCATGCTCAGCGAATCTACCACGATCGTATCAATGTGGGGGCAGCGCTCTTTGTCCGCGACCTCGTTCACATCATGAATAACATATGATCGAAGTGCGAGTTCCTGGATTCTCGACACGACGCCGGTTGAGTCCATTAAAGTATCCACAAAGAGGATGGTGCGATTGTGGAATGGTTGCATCTTCTGCAGCGTGTTGTCCATTGTGCTCTGGCTGATCTGGGAGGTGATGGTGAAGAAGAACTTGCTACCCTTCGATACCTCACTCTCCACCCACATGTTCCCTTGCATCAGGTTGACCAAACGTTTGGAAATCGATAGACCTAGACCTGTACCACCATACTCCTAAACAACTGGTCAGCCATGAGATGAGAACAACAAACTAGCTGCTCACTCGTGTGGTGGAACCGTCGGCTTGACAGAATGTGTCGAAGATAAGGTTGAGTTTATCCTTTGCAATGCCAATACCAGTGTCCATCACGCAGAACTCGAGGGTTACACTCGAGTCGTCCAAGGCCAACAGCCTTGTACTCAGAGCGACGTGGCCCTTGCGAGAAACTTTGGACGGTGTGAATTTGATGGCGTTGCCGACCAAGTTCGTTATCACTTGTCTTAAACGCAAAGAGTCGCCGATGAGCTGATCGGGTATGTCGGGGTCGACGTCGTATGTGAGGTCAAGGTTGTTCTGTGAAGCACGGACCACGAGGGTCTTCAGGATGCCGAATACGGTCTGACGGAGGGAATATGACACCGCCTCCATTGTCATACGCCCAGCTTCGACTATTGGTTGGGAATATGTGAGTATGATTCAACGTGCCAGAGGAGACATGCTCACTTTTCGAGATATCCAAAATATCATCGATGATCAGCAGGAGTGAGCGAGCCAACGAGTGCACGAGCAGCAAGCTCTCGCGTTGCGACCGGTTCAAATCCGAGTCCAGCGTCAGTTCGGTCATGCCGATGATCCCGTTCATGGGTGTCCTAACGTGGTTCATTCGTTGAGATAATGCCAGCGAACGGAGAACAAGGGGGGCGTACCTGATTTCGTGTGACATATTTGCCAAGAACTCAGATTTACTTCGGTTGGCCAACTCAGCAGCCTCCCTTGCGGCCGTGTTCTTCTGGATACTGTCTCGCAAATTGAACACCATCTGATTGATCTGAGTCTTCAAAGAGTCCATCTCTCCGCTGGCCTCGACAGTGATGAATCGTGTGAAGTCGCCGTCCATGGCCGCCGCCGAGATTTGCGCGAAGCCACGGACTTGCGTGGTCAAGTTCCCGGCCATGGTGTTCACGGACATTCTGCATAACAATATGAGCGACTTTCATCGGTTCCAAAGGAGACTACGTGCGTGATTTCTTGCCAAATACCCTGTACATTGCCTACTTCGGCCTGGACACCGAGCTTTCCTTCGGTACCGACTTCGAAGGCGACCTTCTTGACTTCCTTTGCGAAGATAGCCAATTGCGCAATCATGTCATTGATGGTGTTCACCAGGCTCAACATTTCACCGGACACCGAGACACCAGTGATCTGTTGCGTCAAGTCTCCCCGTGCGACGGCAGTCTGATGCACTGTCAGTATGAGGCCAGATGACGCGAACGTAAACAACTCACGGTGGCTACGGCGATGGTTCGCACTTGTAACGTCAACTGGATCGCAGCAGTGTTATCAGCCAAGAGATCAGATAGCCAAGTCGGATACATACATTGGCAGCCATGACGTTGACGTTATCTGTCAAATCCTGATCAAGTTGTCGGCATGGTCAATGAACGGAGGGTTGCCAAGACAAAGGTTGAAATCACCTTCCAAGTACCGGCGACGTTCGTCACTCTGGCCTGACCACCCAATCGTCCTTCGGTTCCGACTTCCCTGGCGACCCTCGTGACTTCATCAGCGAACAGACTCAAGCTCTCGGTCATGCCGTTGACGGTTTCTTTCAACTCTTTGATTTCTCCACGTACGTCAACTTCGATCTTTTTCGTCAAGTCCCCGCCAGCCACTGCCTTTGTCACCTCTGCGATCGAACGCACTTGATTCGTCAGATTCATGGCCATCAAGTTGACATTGTCTGTCAAGACCTGAAGCACATGTGTATCATGTATAACGACATCGAGCTGCGAAATAAGCTCACCTTCCACATTCCTTGCACCTCAGGCACAGATGCTTGACCTCCCAAGATACCCTCGGTTCCGACTTCAAGCGAGACACGAGTGACTTCATTGGCGAGCGTAGACAACTGGGCAACCATGGAGTTGACGGTCATCTTCAAGTCGAGCATTTCACCTTGCACATCGACATTGACGACCTTGCTCAAGTCGCCCAACGCCACGGCTTTCGTGACCTCCGAGATGGACCGCACCTGATCCGTCAAGTTGCTCGCCATTTTCTAGAATGACGTGAGGCCTGCCCCCCTTATAAGAGTTAATGACATCGGGCTTACGTTCACGTTCCGTGTCAAATCGGCCCAGGTGCCTTGCACACCTTCGACTTTAGCCTGACCACCGAGGATACCTTGCGTTCCGACTTCCAAGGCGACACGAGTAACTTCAGAGGCGAAGGCGCTCAACTGGTCCACCATTGAGTTCACCGTTGATTTCAAGGTCGACATTTCGCCCTCGACTTGGATCTCGATCTTCTGTGTCAGGTCTCCCTTCGCGACGGCAGTCGTTACCTTCGCGATCGAACGCACTTGATCCGTCAAGCTTGAACACATTCGATTGACCTAAGACGGCAGGTAGGTAAGATCACAATGGCAGACCTTCAAGCAAGACAACATACGTTCCGAACCAATTCGAACCATACTCCCTCAACATCCGGCACGTGTGCTTGACCGCCCAATTTACCTTGTGAACCGACCTCCAATGTAACCCTAGTGACTTCTGCGGCGAGAGCACGTAATCGAATAACCATTCCGTTGACAGTATTTTTCAAATCCAGTATCTCTCCCCGAGCATCCACGTCAATCTGTTTCGACAAGTCGCCCAAAGCGACAGCCTTGGTGACTTTGGCGATGCTTCGCACCTGATTAGTCAAATTGGCCGCGAGTTTGTTGACGACACCTGTGAGTTCGCGCCAAGTGCCTTCGACGTCAAGAACGAGAGCCTGTCCGCCGAGTTTCCTGGAAGGCGATCAGATATGACAGCGTAATAGGAGATAACACTAACCCTTCTGTACCGACTTCCTGACTGACACGCGTGACTTCCTTTGCGAACTGTCCGAGTTTGTCGACCTGCGGGCATAGAGGTGTACAGCTATATCTGGTGAGAGATAAGCAAACCTACCATAGTGTTGATAACGTCCTTGAGTTGCACCATGACCACACCTTGAACGGGAACCGTGATCTTCTGTGACAAATCGCCTCGGGCTACGGCATTACAAACACGTGCGACGTCCTGAACCTGTGCTTTGAGAAGCCGAAGTTCCTCCACGGCGCTCATGCCGCTTTCAAAGGCGGCGGCAGCGAGAGGACCGGGGGGGACAACGAGGGGAGAACCAGAGGGAGAACCAGAAAAGCTACCATTAATGCGACTCATGGTCATGGTGTCGGTGATGACCTTGCCGCAAGTCGGACAAGCGATATGTTCCGCGTGAGAGGTTGAGGGTGCCGATGATGAACTGCCGTTGCTGAAAGACCGATTGAGTTTTGCGATGTCGATGGTAGTCGGGATACCATCGAGCGATAGCGACATGAGTCCGGCGCTGCGGCCAGCTCCCGAACCCTTTTGTGCAGATGGGGTGCGGTCTTGGTCGCCATTTGGCTCATACATATCAACATCTACAGTTTCTGGTTCGTTATCGAGAGTAGGATCAAGCTTGGTTGGGAAAAAAGAGGCGAATGCACCATTTGATGAGCCGGTGCTGGAGGTAGGAGAGCTTGACTGGAAAAGGGAAGAGGGCGGGGAAGCGTCCTTCTGAGAAGAGAACGAGGAGGGCATGGGAGTGTCGCCTACACTGCGTCTTTTCTTTGTCTCCGGCCCATTCCCCACCCAACATTCCGACGCTTTTATCGATGCTAGCGTCTCTTCAGCAGTGTACATTCGGCGCGCAACGGCTCCCAGCGAACGGAGAATTGTATCCGTCTGCCAATCTGTCGGACCATCGTAGCGCGGAGGCGGCGTTGACATGGGACATAGTTCGTATGTAGAAAGTAGCGCGATCAAGTGAGAAAGCAAAGGGTCACTAAGCCCCCGCCGAGAATCGTTTATCGCGCTCATCGTCACAGAAATGACGAGCGTCGATGGGCAAAAGACGGCGGTGGAGGAAGGAAAGAAACCTGAGACTGCCAATCTTATTATGCACCACAAACGCACCGAGTGCCGTTTTGGCGGCACAGCAGACCCCGTTGTAGTAATCTTAGCCGCAACTTAGCCGGGACCTATTCTCCACAGCACGCAATATATTCCCCTCGTATCACTTACATACATAGTGTCTAGATGGTCCTTCTGAGCGGGATTTGCGCACGGCAGGCACTTGAAACTGCAGCGAATACATGAGGTAGATAATACTTACAAAAGGACAGCCTCCGTCTCTCCTCCACTCCGCCGTTGACAAATTGACAAAGCTTACAAACCCGGGCGATGAATAAACAATTACTTAGATCAGATGTAGATGGGAAGGGTCGGGTTAAGACCCAGCCAATCCACGCCCTCGACGAATTCTTTATCGTCGATGAGGAAATCCTAGTAGGAAATAAGGGGCGGCATTAGAACGTCGTGGTGTTTACCCATTCACAAGTACTTACGAGAGGACACTCCACGATCGAGCCTCTCACAAGTGAGAGACGGTCTTTGACGCGCTGCAAAGGCACCTCTGGAACAACGTGGCCGGTCTTCACTTTCGGAACGTAGTTCTGGGCAGCGCAGCACGTGTCAGCATTTTTAGCGCTGTGGAGTAAAGAGAAGCAATCACTTCATACGCCGACCACGACCTGACCAAGTTCGTAGGGACAGGGCGGAAGAGCTCCGTGAAGATCTCACGGTTCTTCTTTGCGGTTCCATTCAGGAGGTCTTGAGTGGAGTCCGAAAGCGGGTCCGCCACCGCGTCGTCCTCAGCAGTGCCCATCTCATCGTCGTTGGGTATCGGCGCAGGATGCATGAAAGAAGTCACTTCCTCCTCGCGCTCTATAACGTTCTGGGGTTCAATGAGACCAAGGTGCTCTGCATGACAAAGGTCAGCGGAGTCGAATGGTGATAGTGAGCATGACCCCACCTCTAAAAAGCTTCCGACGAAGAGAAGTAGCGAAACGCGCGGCCATGTATGGCCGTCCATCCATGTAGGAATGCACCATGTCGGTGTCTTCAACGACGAGAGCGATCTCCGAATCACCATCACCCTGACTAAAGCGTCAAAAAAGCGAAATCGACATCCTAGGCGCAGTTCTTACCCTTTGGCTACGGTCGTTCAAGTTTGCTGACCCCATCTGCCAATTTGCTTGTTAATCGCGCGGTAGGTGAATGTTCCCGAGG
This sequence comes from Leucogyrophana mollusca, assembly GCA_021014945.1. Lineage (NCBI taxonomy): Eukaryota > Fungi > Basidiomycota > Agaricomycetes > Boletales > Leucogyrophana > Leucogyrophana mollusca. The sequence goes on along the minus strand of MU266547.1, from coordinate 26,358 downwards.
ACTTACGATGACTCTCCTATCATCGACGATCATCACTTTCGTATGAATATAAAGAAGCTCTGACACGTAGCTGTTGACGGATGTCAGTGCTCGTGTTGATTAGCAAGGAGACGCAGACCCCAAGGTATCAAGTCACGAATCATCTTCGCTTCGAACAAAACGGCACACTTACGAATCACGTTCCTCTTCCTCCGTCCCTAACCACTTCTCATCCAGAAGGTTTGTGCGATCCTGCAGCATATGCTGCGAGACCGTATCCGCAACATCCTCGTCCCCGCGGATATCGTCTGCGCCTTGCTCAAACCTCTCGATGATATCCTTCGCCTGTTCATAGGTCGCGGGCAACGGAACCTTTTCCTTCTTGGTCGGGGTCGCCTCGCTAACTACCACACCTTCCTGGGTCTCTTGTGGGATCTTGACATAGACGTCGCGGGGGGCGTCTTGACCCATGTAGTTCTGGCCGACCCATTGACGGGCGAGAGCGATCTGGGCCTCGTGGAACATAACACCAGAATTTTCCTCCATCCTGGAAATCAGAGTTGCTGTGCAACGGCGTCAGGCGGAATTAAGCCCCAAGGAGTACCTACTTACTGAGAGGAGCATTTATCCGGTCATATGAACGGAGGTGGTAGAAGCGAATGTAGTCCAGGCTACCAGACAATACAGTTTGAGGCACGCCATAGACACCAGCATCCGAGTGACTTACGGTTCGAACCCAGCTTTGCGAACCTCCTCATAAATACTGTGACCACCCCGGTTGATGGTCCGATATTGAGCAGCCATGATCGTCTTCAAGGCCGTTTCATTCTTGATGTCACCTGCAAATCCAGGCAGCTCCGGGATGACGACTACGACCTGGAATGACACTTGTCAGGAAGTTCGTCTCGTAAAATGGCGATGAGCATTGCCTTAAACTTCTGGCCAGACTGTCCGGCTTGGATAATGCGCTCGACCAGAGCCTTGGCAATCAAGTTCTTCACCGGACCCTCCTCCCTTGTGTTTGATATGCTATATATAGCGTGTCATGAGAAGATAGGAACGAGGTGTATCTATGAATGACCCTTACAAGAATTGATTCTCTATTATTGGCGTGTTAGGTTAGATGGCGGAGCGGAATAAATGGTGTTCGACCGACGCACCAATATAGATGAAATGATTCGCTTCCCGAATTAACTGACAATCTGATAGATGGCATTAAAATAGCGTAATGGTCAGGAAACAACGACTCACATGCGTTCTGGATACTGTGCTCAGTAAGAACTCCGTGGCTCCAGTCGGAAACACTGCGGACAGCTTGGACGCGACAACTCCCGTGAGGGGGAGGAGGGTACGGTGGTTCGACTTCGTCGCCATCATCAAGATGGAATCGCTGACGGAACCGACGGCCCATCTTGTGCCAATGTTCTCTATGAGGGTGACCTGGTTGACGTGAATATGGGAGATTTCAGGTACGATCAGGATACCTACGGACTACAGCTTCATTGGGGGACACTTCGATGTTGTGAGGTAACGCAAGCCAGTCGTACTCGCTATAGGACATCAGAAACGGGGGGGGATACCAAATTGGAGGAGTACTAACTCCTTGTCGCGATACTGAGAGAAACAAGCATGGTGAGCGTCAATTAGAACGACGAGGCAAGGGCGATCGCACCTTTCGGCGCTTGACTTCATTCCATCGCTCCACGAAGTGCTGGCAAATATCCAAGACTACCGAGCCACAGATTGTCATGTGAACCTATTCACGCCAGATGAGGCGTATTTTCAACGGAGCGATACCACAAACATAGCGCGACCTACATCATGCCACGGCATCCTAGCCGTCTCCAGGATTGAAATAGCATTGCTGACATAGTTCCCGACGTCCTGGAAATCAAGCACACGAGCGTTGTTGTAATCTTGGCCGGGGAAGAGCGTGCGAGAAAAGTCTGTTGGATGAGCGTCGGCGAGAGGGTGATTGTGTGTGTCCCAACGGCCGAAGCACAAGTCGAGTCCTCCAATACAGGCATGATGGTTGTCCACAACGACGACCTGCGTATTCCAAGATAAGTATCGTTGTATGAAACCGCAAGTATCAAGAAGCACCTTCTCGTGGTGGGACCAGAACTCAACAGTATCTACAGCGGGGGGTTGTGAGTAGTGCGCTGTGTCCCTGGTACAGACCAATCGCACCTTTACTACCAATGTGATCGGGGTGGCGCATGCAAGCAATGTTAGGGTGAAGGGCTTCGAGGGCGGCCTAATCGTAATTCAGCTACAAACTCCTCACACACAAGCCTGGGCAAACCTTGGTGTGCTTCGAGCTCATTGACATAGTCTGAGTGACCTGGATAGGTACAATGATCATCAGCACGCATGACCACCTTACAAATTGCACGAAGCACCTCTTTGTACACAATCACGTAGACCTTGACTCCCTGCTCCGCTTTACGCTTGAGCAGTCTATCTAACCTCCATTCAGGGTGAGCAGCAGGGGGGCGACTGTTCGGCGTTAGTATTGCCACAACAGGTCGCCTCCCAAATCAATCACTTACCGAAGGTAAAGTTCTGGAGTAAGCCACCAATCCTGGAACCGTAAACATCAGCATGATTCGAAATACTCCTAATTTGCGGCACGTGCCAAGATGAAGATACAATCCCTGGCGCCGTCCAGCATCTCGGACAACGCGTACATGTAATCGTGACCATCAATGTGCCTTGGGAGATGTGTTATATGTCAAAGTACAAGCACACAACCAGACACTTACCACTTTATGGCGTTCTCCGACCTCTCAGCAGCGAAGCTTTCAAATCGATGGCTCGCGTTGATCTGCGCTCTGATTTCATCGTTCATCTTCTCTTCAGGGGAATCATGACGACCTATCCAAATCCAGACGACCATTAAGATTAAGCGCTTAGACGGAGGGGATCCTGCTCACGGTCGGGCTCAATGATTCCTAAGCATGCAAGAATTTACAGAGGGGTTCAAGTCCAGTTGGTTACCGCGTGAGTGTAAACCGTGGGGACTTAGAGTGAAGGATTCGCACCTATAATCTGATCTCGGGCTCTTTCTATGCCCTCGGGAAGACGGTCAACGATGTTGACGAGCTTGTTGAGGAACGACATGGTGGTGGTACAAACGCAAGAGAGTTGCGCTCAAGTTTGATGTGACTATCTTGCCGACAGCCAAGTCGATCTCCTTACAACGATGAGTTATAACTGTACATACTAATAGGAGTCGTGCGAAAATCTGCGACTCAGGCTACACTCCGCCCACGGCGGATCCGTGAACTGCGGCCGGTGAAACTGTAACTGATGCCATGATGTTCGGGAAAATCGGTGAGTGTTTGAAGAACAATTAATAGTCGGCAGTGTCACGCTCGGATCCCCATCAAACCAGGCCGGGCAGTGCGCAGACACCAGGCAACAAGAGAACCTAACACTAGATGAATGTCGAAAAATCGTTCAGGTCCAGCAGCTCGTCTGGCAATTCGAGGGCTGTCCGGGGGTGGTCAGCTTAACAGGTGGTGACAATCGCCAATGCATTATGATGTCACGACGAAATTACTCTGAAAGGTTCCGATCCACCACTTTCCAGACTCGCCAATATTGCATGGCGTACAGCACCCAAGTACTCTCCCAATTTTCGCCCATCCTGACTGAGGAGGAAGTCGTTGTACAGCTTGTATCGCGAATCCGCGACAATGTTAGCCAGTTGGAGGGCGCGCTTGAGGTTTCTGCAGATAAGACAGCAACGTCAGTGTCAGAGCACAAACCATGCGGGTCAGGCGGGACTCACTCTGGTATATGCTCCCGAGAGGCGAAAAGCATGATGTGTAGACGAATTATCAGCTCTGGGATGTATATTTGCCGTATGCGGTTCATCTCTCGTTGCCGTCGGTCGCCTGAGCAGAGCATCAACAATTACTTGCTTTTGGACGAACTTCAGGGACTAACCGCCAGTGTTGCTCAAATCCGGGAGCATCCAATCTGAGGTTAGCAGCTTGATTATAGAGTCGTGTGCTTGATCGATAAGCCCCTACTCATGAGAATCAGCACATGCTCGACGCACTGGAAAGCCACCACTGACCTTATAATCGTTCAGCCACGCTACTCGAGTGTCCTTGTTCATGAGGGACACCTCCAGCGACTGACATTCAACGACACGATCGAGGGTCTCCCAGATGTTGAAGAACTGTCTGTAGTGCAAATATTCGGTAGCGCGCTCCTCAGGTTCGTCAATCGACGCGAGTTCGCGTGGCAACATTTCGAGTAGGCTCCGTGCCAAGTTGACTCGCCCAGATCCTGTGAAAGGTCAGCAAGACTGTTTCAGAACCAATGCAGAGTGAATGGATACCAAGGAAGTATCGCAGGATGACTGTGGCTTGCTCGAGTGCCGTGTCGTAGGTGTCCTCCACGAAAGTCGTCCACTCGATTGAACGGAGAAGCAACAACTCCACATCGGAAGGAGAGGGCTGAAGGGCTATGATAGATGGCAGCGGTCCTTTCAGAGGAGGAACAAGCTATAAAGCCAATCGCTGAGCGCACAGGACAATTAAGAGTTCGGAATTACCCCCACCTCAAACGCCCTTTCGATAGTGCGTTCCGCTGTTACTACCGCTACGCGGTGGGTGTCAAGCCCGTGATCGCGTGCACGCGTCAGCGCAAGGCGCCGCTCATCGACGTCAGCAGAAAGCTCCAGTGAAGTCAAGAACATCGCGTATCGCTCAACTGCGTTGTCTCCAAGGGCCCCAGCATACATGGCGATAAGGTCTCTCTGTCCTGCACTCTAGTGAATATGACATGTGTCAGTGGGGAAACAATGTGGGATATGCATCAAGCAGACCTCCAACACTTGTAAGTAGGCTTCGAGGATGACTTGTGTAGCCAGGGGTGGTACAGAGACATCGATCATCTGAAGGAAAAGACACAGGTGGGCGAAGAAGCGAGTCATGGTGGGATACCTGTTTGTTGTCAGGACAAGTGGTATAGCAGATGAGGTGAGGCATACTCGGAAGAAGTTGGGTCATATGTGCCGTTACTGAGACCAGCCGCGAAACCTTCTAGCAGCGTGGGCGTTCGGTCAAGGATGATGGCTAGCTGAGAAACGTGGAAGGCGTGATCTGAAGGAGGTCTGCGAGCGATGATTTAGCCTGAGATCAAGATATGTCAAAATATCGTTACCCATCATCAACATAGATGCCTCCCAATGTTTCCAAAGTCGCGGTCGCCTCTTTTTCCCACTCTAGTTCTTCGGTCTCCTCTTCGTCTGGTAAGGGAGAGTGAGACCGCTCCTCAATTTCTGACCACCCGTCTTCCCAGAAGCCCCCACCCAGCTTGAACATTTCAGCACTCTGCTTCTCTTCGCAGAGTATGCTTATCTGTGCCCACAGGTGATCTTCCCATGTGCGACATGTAGATTTTAGGATACCGAATGTCTGTGGACAGGGGGCAAGAGCAGCATACAGTGCCCGTTCCGGATCAGGCAGGCTCGTCTGAAGGGTACCTCAGGATTCCGACAAGCAGGGACATCAAAAGGCTCACATTCAGTGCTGCTCGCGCGCACGTCGATTTCCACAACTTCCGGCGTCTATTTCCTTGCCAGCCTTCTGCATCATCAACGTCATCCATCCCATCCCCCTCCTCCCGTGGTTCGTTTGCTAATAGACGTCAACGACTGAAAAACTACATTTAGCCGGCTTGCGACGTACCAATGGCTCGCCACTGGAACAGCAAAGACCCACGAATGCTTGCAGCACGCCACGGCTGATGTGCTTTCCTGCACAACTCGACGGCCTCGTCAAGACGCCCTGCCCGTACAAACGAATACAGGGCTTGAGTGAGGGTCTTCTCGACGCCCTAGATATCAAAATGAAATGTTAGAAGACGATTTCTAGAGTGTACGTATACGCAAACGCACCGCGTCATCGGCAGCCAATGACCTCCCATCCTCCCTGTTCACCGCGTCAGGGTCCATTTCCTTCACCAGCCCATCCCTCGTCACTGCACCTGTGCGTAACGACTGCATCACATTATGTTTCGTGAACTTCCAGTATCCAGTTGTCGCTTCTGGATGTTTTGGGGAAGGAGCGGTCTCGTGGAGCCACTCTCTGACTACCACAAGCTCGGTAAGTAGGGAAGATGAGTGCATGATCGCCTGCGCGAGCGTCGACGTGGGGGTGTAGGGGTTTTCTGCGAGCAAGGTTCGAGGGTGTGTATGATGCTCAGGATCTGTTTTACGCGCTCTGCCGTACGACGTCAGCAAGCCCCGACGCTAGAAAAGACGCGCCCCAGGTGAGACGGCTCACGGCATTACGGCTTGGAGGAGTCCCCAGGTATTTGCTTCCAGTCGTAGAGCTTCCAACTCGGCCTGAGATATATCGGCAGCAGCACCTCTTTCCGACTCTGCTATCCTATCGGGAGACTATTTGGTATGGCGTTAAAACTGGGATTTAGCAGTGGCAAACGCACTGGTCGCGACATATCTGTCGTAGGCGGGGAGCGAAACCTGTCTCCGGGTCCAAAAGAGCAGCCAAGTCTTCCTTTCTAGCCTGGCATACCGAGAGAACTTCCGCGCATGAAGAATACAAGGATTCGGGCATGTTCATGTTAACCTGAAAGCCACTAAAAGCGACCAAGGATAGAGATGAAGCCCGAGGAGTGGATTCGGAAAGGAAGCAACCAGTCAGTTCAGATGAGCTGAGCCAGTGCTGAACCCACAAGAGCAAGAGTACAACTGCAAGATATCTTGGACGCGCTGAGACTTGCAGTCGTATAGTTGATCAACGAGACAATTCCTCAATTTAAACTCAGCGAATGGTGGTCCTTTGGCCAAAGGCAGGTCTACTATTGAGAAATCTCAACCAGACAGTTTCCGGTCTTCAGGCCGGTAGATATGACTACATATTGCGCGGGCAACGTCAGGGGAAGTGGATCCCGAAGAATCACGGACATTACTGGAAGTGAAACATGTTTTATTCAAGGTAGAACAGCAAAAATGAGCGATTGACGATGGCAAATGCGCATCAAAGACGAAAGGAGACAGAATATGAAGAGAAGAACATGGTGCTGAGAGTAAAGGTTATCCAGGGTATGAAAATCCGTCGGGGACGGAATGCAACGGCGCAGAAATTCTACGGCCATCCGAGATGGGGATGTGGGCGGATGGGGGATGGGTGTGCGGTGACGGGCGACTTACGCTCCCCACTCGTCGTCAGACTCCGTATCCGAGTCCAATCCTACATGTTCAGGGAACCAACCCCACTGGTCAAACCTGACTCTCGGCTCTCCGAGAATCCCATTGCACACGGACACACCCTCCCCCTCGAGGGCGTCACGTTGAATTGGCCCGAGTCCGCCATGGGATGCAATAATCCCAGCGGTCGAAATGACCCGATGCCATGGAGCACTTGGTGTCGTGTGTGCAAGGAACCTCACCACTACGTTTTCTTTTCAGCCAGCATCGACAGGGTGATCTCTCGCGGGGCATCGTACCTTCGCTAACGCGCCTCGATTGCCTCGGCGCCCCAATGAGTTTAGCGAGATGCCCACAGCTCATGACGCGCTGTGGTGGGATCATCGATACAACTTGCAAGACCTGGGCTCGGGAAGTGCACTATGTGACCAACAAAAACATGATGGCAAGCGACAAATACATACAGCAGCATTGAAATGCGAAGCGTCCATTTCAACTTGAAGGATACGAGGACAGTTGCAAATGATCGCAAACTTGGGAAATGACCTCTGTAGGTGAAGTACCTAACATATCGCCTTTAAGTACTCCAACTCAGCACTGATAGGAACGCTATCACGCTGATGTAGATTATGAAACGCGGAGGAACGGGACTTTACACAGCAGCTCGATGGACACTTGTGCCCAACTTGCACTGCTTGGTTGCTTGCTGGGCAACATATCCATGTCAACTTTGATTTGTGGCGTTTGTCCTTGTCAACGACGCCCAAAGGCGCAATCCATGTATAAGTTGGGCATCAAGACACAAGAAAGGCTGTACATTTGCATACAAAGGTTAGATCTCCGCTTGTATGCCAGCGTGATGCCAACCGACTTCTCCATTCACTGGTATATACTGTGCTGAACGTTAACCACACCACGTACATCCCAGTAAGTGCTAAACCTCCTGTAAGTAGTCATTATTATGATGCCGGGTGTGTGCGCTTCGATCTGCGCCTTGGGATACGCTATTCGAGCCTCGCAGATGGATATGCGCAGGCCCCCAGCTAGTCCATCTTTCTTGCGTCTGCTTGTTCTTTCTGATCCGACGGTATGGAGCTGGAGCCCACCTTCTAGACTCGCCTTGTCATTATTGCTGCCCCATAGGTCGCAGGTCAGGGATTCCTGTGCTGTATCCAATGTTTTCGTCCTTTAGTGATGTTGATCAACTCCTGTACATCAAACCCATCGCACTTCGATTCGCGGTATGCTCACTAACACCAAGTTTTTTGGTGCTTGTAGAGATGGGACCTTGTTAACACCGAATAGAATACTTTGGGGCAATGGATGGACGTCCGCCTCTCTGAAAAACACGGTGCCCCTCAAGGGGATACGCAAGATATCTTCTGCTGAAACCTTGGGGTTGAACTTCTTACCTACGTGTTTGGGTCCCTGGTCCTTAGTCGGGGTTTCGACACCCAATGAAGACGTACGGTTGCACTGCAGTAGATTCGGATACCAGCCATTTCATCATTGCAACTTCTTCGAGACTATCGTTGTGCAGGCTACTTGGGCAGCCGGACCGCTCATCCGCAGCGAAGTGTAACACCGAGAGTCGCCCAGGAATAAATTGGGCTGGGTTCATGGCGCGCCTCCCGGTTGACTCTAAGCACATTGTCCACTGTTGCGAGTCCCTCGTGGCTTACTGGGTGGAAGCGCGCAGCAAATTACAATATTCTGGGACGTGGATGATAGCACTTACAGTATATTTCGCCCTGACAGTTCACATTCTCGTAGAAACTGACATACGTCCGCGCAGTCCCATATATTTGATATCAGATTCGACGAGGTGTTTGAAAGCATGGCCTCCTCTCGTGGGACCAGCTGAAGTGGTGCTCGTGATATCGCCTGTGCGAGGACATGAAGGAGAAAGGCATAACGGCGCCGCTATTTTTACACCTCCCGCTAGTCAGAATTGCGGACCCTCTCAGATCCGCACCGAGATGGACGCAATGCAGGTGCGGCGACCACAACTGGCATCCCGTAACAGGAGCTACAAGATGACAGAGACTCAGAGTATTGTGCATTGTGAAGATTTTTAGCAGCTTGTAGCCTCTTGTAGCTAGGCGACTCTGCGACACCGAGATTTGGCGGGACCTGATTGATGGGATCAGGTGGGTGTGGGGAGGTGCGGGTGTTACAAGGTGTTACATCGCCGATACAGACATTTATCGATTCCCCGTGAAATGGACTCTGGAGGGTCCCCACGGACTGACAGGAACCTAAGCGTTTCAAGTACATGTATCGCCCAGTTCGACTCTTGACGTTGATGATCGATCAGTGAGACGACGATGACGGCCCTGCACAGCAACATGGTCAACTTTGTACACAGGCTATCTGCATACCACGCGAACCTTATGAACGTAACGGCAATTATTTCTCTGCTCCATCGTGATTTCCATACAGTACTTTACAAAGAACCATTAGAATTGCTGAGCAATGAAGCGTGAAGAGTAAAGCCGTGGCGCAGCGAAGTGAAGGCGACAAAATATAGCGAACAAAACTCCAAAAAGACGCAAGTGTCGTTCGCCAAGTAGCCCAAGCCCGCACAGCCACCCGCAGAACATCCGTAGTACTGCCCTCTGCTGCGTATGACCAGGCAGCACTTACAATAAGCCCTTTCTGCAAGTCTTCCACCATCACGGTCGTCTCAAGATCTTTTATTTCGTCCTGCGGCTCATTACCCACATTTCAAGTATTTATGGCGCCCGTCTCCATTCAACCCTCCTGCTCCGGCAGAATGGACCTGTACAACCATGGCGCCAGTAACGAGAAGACCCCTCAGTGCGAGCATGATCATAGCTCCAATTTTTCGTCTCAATCTGCTTGCGAATGTGCCGGTTCCTCCAAATCTCACCGTTCGTGCCACAAGTCGAGATTGCGGCGTCTCATCGCTCCCATCCTCCTCACGCTCTTTGCAGTCGGAGCTCTCCTGCTTCTTTCGTGTCTTACTGAATTCGACTTCCTTGATCTCCTTGGCGTTGGAAATGGTGGTTCGCTTGGGAAGCGACAGACGACGAGCTCGGGTTCAACCTTCACGAATAAGAAATGTTGGTCCTTTAAACGCCACTCAACGCAAACTCACACATTCCATACTTGCAGTATACTTAATTATCATCTTCGTTGGACTTTTCCTGGTGCTCATTGCCGCCGTCATGCTCAGCTTCTGTTGCTGTAAAGGTTAGCACCCTAATTCTATTTTCTTCGCTTCGTGTTATTGATATTGCTATCAATTTTAAGGGGCATTCGAGAACCCGCTTTGTTGCCCATGCTATCTCTGCGCGTGTTGTGGCGGTCTGGGTGAGCTCCGGTTTGATCACCGCCCTACAGATAGGGATATCTGACTTTTTATCACCAGCTTGTTTGGAATGTATCGGATGCGGTTTGTGTGCGGCGGGCCTGGACGAGGCGCTGTAGCATTTGACAATCAGGTACTAGGATTTTCTTATCTTGTGCCCTATTTTCTTTCTTCATACCCCTCGGAGGCATGATCTGGCGGCCATGATCGGTGACACCGGGGATCAGGCCTCAGGCTCGGTCGTACCCGCTATGTCATGACTTTCCTATATTCATCTTGTCACATACGATACTCGTGGACATTCGCGTAGCTATAGTAAGATTCAAACGCTGAAGTATCCCGCAAGTCTCCCAAGAAAATCTAACACCAGACCAAAACAAAAACATGACCACTGTCCACTAGCTAGGATTCAGCTCGAAAGGATATCAAAGTCGCCGTACGTTAGTTGAACATGTGCTTGTCTATGCTGTGTGTATGCATCAGATTCCCGGGAGGACGTGGCGCTACACTTGCATATAGCGGAATGTGCGACTGGTGAGTACTGCAGTATACATCTTGCTTTGGTTTCGGAAATGAGATGTCACGGCTTATTAGCAGTTAGTGCAATTTGTGTCGACAATTTCTTTTTCAGCTAAGTTGTCATTATAGCGAGGAGCGGCCCACTGGTTAAGTCACCTGTACTCGCCTGGGATTCACCTGGGATTGGGCCCGACACGGAGAGCTGGGACGTTTGCGCCAAGACAGATCCGCTTCCGCTGAGAAGGGGAGTCGGGGGCTAACCGCCGAGTCGCAAGCGACACCCTCTTTCTATAATCAGACCAGCTCACAGCATGATTATAGCGACACAGTTACCTACGGGTGAAGTCGATGCGAAAACCAGCAGCGCGTCGCCCTTCCTGATAACCCTATTCACAAGTCCACATACCTGATATCAAAATCGCTAAATTCCCTCATAGTGGAATAGGTAGCCATCTGCGAGTGGGTTTGGATCCGGTTGCGATGAAAGATACAGGTGACAGCCCATGGCTTTACGCACTCCGCAGCAGTTTACCTGTTAGATAGAGTACCATTGAGCACGTGTTTTGTAACGGGTGCGCACCTGTGGTCCCAGTGGAACGCCTTTACTTGCAGTAATTTACAGGAAGGCTGTGCGGCATACATAGCTTGCAGTTACCTAGAGACCAGCCTAATACGTCGATTAGCTGTGTGACTCGTCCAGGGAACAGACACGACTGAAGCTCACGACTTCCTTTATGGATGAAGGATCGCATGACAGCTGGCTAAATCTCCGATTCTGATAGCGAGCTAGGGTTCGTTTGGTCACAGCTCCGGGAGGTATTACACGGCACAATGTGTTGCTTCCTGACGGCTAAGAAGTTAGCGCTTGATCAGGTTTAGAGCCGCGCAACATTGCTACTGGTGGACGTGAATTGAGACTAGGAAAAGGTTGGTCGTAGAAGGTAGTCGTAAGAAGCGCGAAGTCCAGAGAGCCATCGTACCTTGACAAAGGCATCGAACTAGTCATCAGATGCCTCTCCTTCACACTATGAATGAGGCCTTGGACTAAGCACTCAGATCATTCTTGGTGAAAGAGGCCCATAGAAAGAGTCTCCAGGTTTGGACTCGAGGAAGTTTCGCGGAGTTGTGTTTGCGCCGACCTGGTTCATGTGGTTCGTCGCCAGTTCACTTCCCAAATCAAAACGTGTAAAGGTTCGCCCCGTTGATTTTTATGTAAAGTGGAATGTTATGGTGCTAGCCGCAGCGGCAACATAGCAAAAGCGTCTAAGACCACACAAAAGTGCACTAACGAACAGCTTTGCAGGTCATCGCCTGCCGCTCGTATCCAAAAGGCGAGGAATGGGGCAACGCAACTGACAATATTTGGTAATCTTGCGCCGCATGCGTAGTCACCTAAACGCCTCCCCCCCGCAACCGACTCGGATCACCGCTCCAAAGTCCATATTTCAGTCATTCGAGATCATCCTCCGGTGCACTAGCATGATCTGAGGGTTGCGTAATGCCCAAGCTAATGACGCGAGGCGGTGTTCCCGATCTTCTGCTCAAAAGCAGGTTTGCGAGAGGAAAGAAATCCCACTTCGCTTTCTTTCCTTTCCTTTCTCCCCTAGAGCTTATTTCTGACAGATAACTATGGTCTTCATCCCATCTCCCACTGTTGAGAGACACGTCACTGAGGCTGGCCTCAAACGTCCTGATCTTTCGCGTCATCTGTCAAGGGAGGCCCGTGCCAGACTCCCTAATCCTATCAAATCTATCTGGAAAGTCGCGCAAGTCAAGCCAGGGACCATTAACATGGGCAACGGTCAGTATACCGACTTGACTTCGATCGTGTCTGCTCACATTGACTTACATAGGTGATCCGCATCACACGCTATATCCCATTTCGGAGATGAATTTCGTTGTACCTTCCATCGACGATGCCGATCCCGTTCAGGCCTGGAGAACTGGCACTGGTGGTCAACAAGTCATCAGCTCCTTCAAGGATGAGCCTTGTGCCCTGAGTTTGCGAACCGCTTTTGCATATGGTGCAGGCGCAGGCCTTCAGCACGTACGGGACGCGCTCGCAGACCTCAACAATCGCATACACTCTCCTCCCAACCACTCTGTTTCACTGAGCTTGGGCAACGCTGACGCACTCACGAAATGCTTCCGCCTTTTGGGCGATCCTGGAGACTCATTCCTATGCGAGGAATTCACTTTCTCTGCCATGACCAATGCCGCGCTACCTCTAGGCATCGACTGGGTTCCGATCAGAATGGACGAGGGCGGCCTTATGCCGGCTGATATGGAGAGAATCTTGTCTAGCTGGGACGAGGCCACTCAAGGCAAGAGACCCCATGTGCTGTATACTATCCCGTATGTTTTCTTTATGGACCACCCAATGCCGTCTACTTTGGCTCACTCGCGCCCAGGTGTTCGCAGAACCCCACTGGCAGCACGCTATCCTTGGAGCGCCGAGAACAGATATATCAAATTGCTCGTGAATGGGACATTGTCATTCTCGAAGACGACCCATACTTCTTCTTGCAGTACGATCTGGATGTGAATTCCGCGACAGTCGCGCAGCATGGTTTCACCCGAGCCATGGCGGACGCTCTTCCCCGTTCTTTCCTATCAATGGACTACGACGGACGTGTGATGCGTCTTGATAGGTACGCTAGTTCAAAATCTATCTTTGTTACCTGATGACTCATCTCCATCTCAATTCCAATAACCAGTTTCAGCAAGATCCTGGCGCCGGGAATGCGTCTCGGATGGGTTACCAGCAATCACTTCTTCGCCGAGAAGCTTGATATGTTGACAGATTCGTCATCACAACACCCACATGGGCTGGGTCAAGCCTTTGTCGCCGAACTCCTCGGAAAGGATGGATGGGGCGCCGACGGGTTCATGAAATGGGTTTCGTCGCTGTGTAGCGAATATGAGCGTCGACGAAACCTATTCATGGATGTGTTCCGCCGCGAAGTGGCTAAGACTGGGTTCGCCAGCGCAGAAGTACCACAGTCGGGCATGTTCGTCTGGATAAAGATCAACCTCGAGCACCACGTGCGGTATCGACGCATCGAGAACTCATCAGGTGGTCCTTGCACTAACACAGCCGAGCTCATGGACGAACTGTTCCGGAAGTTGCTCGATTGCGGTCTGGTCATGATGCCTGCATCGACCTTCGCAATCGCAGACCGCACAGGTCGTTCTACTGAGGGTCATATTGCCGATGTGGGTGTTACCAGCATCCTCGTGCTTCTTGTTGTCGCTGAATTACATCTTTGCAGCGTGTTAACTACTTCCGTGCAACGTTCGTCGGCACTGACGAGACCATTTGCAACGGTCTCTCTATTTTCGGCCGGACTATCGAAGACTGGTATTGTTTTTGACCCCGCTCCATGCATTCACTTGGCTGGCGTAAAGTATTTATCTAAGCTCGCCGCCGCGCTGAAGAAAGATTTCGGCGCGTCCGCGTTGCGCTTAATGACCCATGATCACGACCAGGACGCTCGCTGCTCTATTTGCTGTAGACGATGCACTGGAAATTACTCCTCGCACATTTCACCGTACTATTACCTGATCTTACTTATGTTTTTCTTCCTGCCAGTCGTTGTCGCGATGGGCGTTGGCATCCCTCGCACCTCGTAGTTCAGTTGAATAATTTACATAGGGATTATTTTTATGCTCTGCTGGACTCCGGGTCGGCAAGCGCTCACTGTTTATGCTTATCATCACATGACAATTATGGATTATGACCATGACACTGAATTTTCTTCTCCATGTCCTTTCTTAAACCTAACATGCTTTTACTTATCATTAACTGCCAATGACATTGAAGTATCTGTCCACGACCCAACTGGCAAGCCCCCCCGCAAACGTGCGGGCCACCCTGGACCTGTGACTTGTGGTCGGCGTTTGACCTCATGGTTAGCGAATGGACTCTAGCCTCTAGGTAACTCCAACCTTCATCTTACCTAGGCTCAATCCTCGTCTATCCGAATCTTGCAGGTTGTACGCACTATTTTGCGCTCGCGCCTCATGGGGCAGCGCTGGGACTACAAGCTATCGTTAAGCTTACATCTTATGGCCGCCTTCCCATCACTGTATGATTTAAGATATTTCTCAGAACTCCAGGCTGCCCTGATGTAAATATTTGCTCGATACAGGGATATTGTTCTTTCGAACCTTACCGTCGACGTCGCCCTCGTCGTACAAGTTCCTCAGACGGGAATCCGAGAAACGTATCTGGGCGAGACAGTAGAATATTGAATGGAGTGTTCTAATGCCTAGTTCGTCCACGCTGCTTCCACGCTGTGCCGTTGCTGGTCGTTCACCATTGATCTAAAACTAGTCATATCCCCATTTTTCTACCAACACGGGCATATGGTGCAACTTGAATCCGGTCTGGCATCGATGGATTGCCGCTGGTGGGCTTGGCATTCCTTGGCACTGTGATCGCCGACATGGGCGTTATTATGGACACGACTCAACTTTCATCTTGGGCGAACTGCGATGATCCGCCTGGCTTGGGTTTTCGGCATGATGATGACTTCTGTCGAAGTTTCCGTGTGGTTGGCGGTGCGGTATGCGCCATGCGGATACGTCTGCTCACATTTTGTACGATAATGGCGTCGGTAACTCGGGTCCCATCACCTTCATTGTTGATCAACGCGTCCCCCCTCGCGTCCGGTTCGCTGGATCCAGTTCTTAACCTGTTTTCAACGGTCCCCTAGTTCAAGCTAGTTCCCAACCACAGCGCTGTGTACTATGCGGAGTTCGGCAACTGTATGCTTTGCTCACCAGTGATCTCACAGGGCTCACATCGTTCCCAACTACCGGTGACCAACTCGGCCCAGTGCGCACTTGCATTGATGTGGGGCCGCATGTGAGTGTACAGGCGCCATCTGCACTGCCGTCCCCACTGAATTCCATCCCAATGTTCTCAAAGGATACATACAGTTTCAGGCATAAGCTCTTGCAGCGATAAGGATATTTCTGATTGTGTCTTGGACGGCGCGGCGATACCTCTACCTCGTTCCCGTTCCCACCCGCGCATCCAGGGGCCAGATCGATGCCCAGAAGCATCGTCCTCGACCAAGTGGTCGGTAATGAGTCCCTAGTCCCCTGTTACTACTCCGAAGTTTTTCGGTTCCCAACAATCGTGCTTCTTTGCAGTCCGGACAAATGCCGCGAGATTACGGTAAGCGTCCCCCAAGCACTCCGGGCAGTTTTTTCAGTGGTGCATAATGATAAGTCCAAATTAATGAGTACAGCGCACACACTTTGAAGTATAGCAGCTTCGGCGTCGTGGGGAATGCCTGTGCAGACGAAACCAACAACTCACGGGCGCAACTATCTCATGGTACGTCTTTCCTTCTTTTATTCATATCATCACACTTTGCGTGTTCGAGCTCTTGCTCGATGCACACGTTAAAATAGAACCCATCACTCTCAATGTATAATCTCCAGCGCTTTTTGCATTGTTTAACTTACTATACACATGCTACTGTAAGTTTATTACCTCCATCGTGAACCTCAAGCCAACAAAGCTCTTCGTGACCAGTGCACTGCCGGCCGAGTAAGACCCATACCAAAACTTGGGGTGACGTCATGGTTGGTTCCAGAGGGTGGGGATGAAGTCCAATCGGAAGGGCAGCGTGCCGGCAAGACGGGCGCGCAGAAAGCGTGCCGTCAAACACCAGGATGTCCCCATGGGCTAGTCCCAGCGCACGGGCGCCTTGCCTGCGCCCATCGAGACGTGCATGCGCGCGAGGATGCGCAGTCGCCGCTTGGGTGACCAGCGGGCCATCGAAGGGGGGCGGGGGAGGAAAGGGTGGGCGTGGCTGGTACGAGAGATGGCGTGGCTGGTACGAGGGATGTCGAGGCCGAGTTCAGACCGGGTATGCCAAACGAATGACGCGAGACGCACCTGAGCTGGCCTCCTCCCGGTGTCCCCTCCCCTCTCGTGTTACATTGGCCACCTTGACTTCACGTCGTGGGGAGTTGGCAGGTGGTGAGGTAGATGGTGATGTTCGAAAAGGTAAGAGCGGGCGCGGGAGTAACGACCTATTCACTATATGAACGTCGCGGAAATGCTGCGAGTTGCGTAATGGATTGGAGTGGTCGGGGGCTCCGAGTGCTGTTAAGGTGTTGATTGCTCGGAGTTAAAATCGACGGACCCGAAAAACCTCGGAGTCTTAACAGGGGACTGGTCACTGTCGGTAATGGCCCGGAAATCTCGATGCTCAAACGCAAACCTTGGAAAGCAAGTCAGGAACACGGAACGAATTTCGTTTCGCAACTTACCGCAATTCGCTTACAGTAACATTTTGGACATCTTGTTCGACAGACGTGGCTATTGACCAAAATGTTGCTAACGTATTCCCCTTCCTGAAGGCTGTGAGTCTTCGGGCACTTGAGCCCACTCCCTACATAAGATGTGCCCTGTCGCCGATTTATTGGGAAATGACGTCGTTACGGGCGACTGACGGTAGTGGTACTTGCGTTGCTGTCTATGTAGCTCAGGGGGGCCGTGCGATACAACACTTAGTACAAATACATCAATTTCAAGTATTAGCAATATACAAGGTGCCAGAGCGGTTCGGATGCCGTCAAATCTTGAACCCTCCTGCTAGATCCATGACCCTCCCCGGGTCGTACATCGCACGAATACTCTTGAGACGCTCTAGATTGCCTCGATAGATGTCAGAGACAGGAGTGTCTTCGAGAGTAATGTTACAGTAAATTGGAGCGTCCGCTTTAGAGCAGCCTTGGGCAATTGCAACGTCGTGGATTCTCTTGATCGCGTCCTTCATGTGTTTGATCCAGAATTTATCATCGGCGTCTTCTTCCCACAAGTAATAAACCAGCAGAGGCGTGTATGGATAGCCTTTGTCGTGGGGCCACGCCCCCCCGCTACTGTGGTCATAAATGGTAGGCAAGAAAGGCCACAAGTTGTAATGGGCAGTGAGGCCTTTGTTGGCAGCGAGTACCTCCGAGGAGTTCTAAGAGCAAACCATTCAGTGCCACTCTATTCATGAAGACATTGAAAACAAACCTTTGCTTCCGTTGCAACAGCGTCAATCAAGGCTTGGTTATACTTCGTTACCGAGATGCTGCCCCATCGGCCACTAGGGTCAGGCAATGAGCATTTTCTTTATGACGAGGAGGTAAAAACACATACTGTCCGTATACTTCATCGCGCATTTCACTGTCGGAGTCATCGTTTTGTTTTGATGAACTCAGGTACCAGATGCCTTGTAGCTTGCGAGTCAATGCCAGGTGCTCTTTTTCTTGCAGTTTGCCGTCGTGTGGCACGATAGTAACGAATTCCGAGAATGGATCTGTGGTGGGTTTGGTGTCATCGTAGTAGCAATTGACGGCACAAGTGGGCTTTGTATGGCATTCAGCTTAATCTGGAGAGGCCCAAATAAGAACGACCGACTTTCAAAGTACCCTCCTTGAGAGTGTAGTCGATTGCAGTTTCAATGGCAGCTTTCTTGTCTTTGGATTCCGTAGCGAACTTCGTGGTAGCAGCAAGGACTTTCGGGAATTCGTCTGGATTGTTGTACACAAGGATGCCGCCCTAATAGTGGATCAGAAAGGAGATCAGAATCAGCAATAGAAATGTGGGCGAGCACTTACATAGACCTTTCCTTGTGGATGAGTATTGAGAGTAAATTGGGTAACGATACCGAAGTTATTTCCGCCGCCCTAGGACAGGTAGGTCAGTGATCGTGGGGCCCACCTAATGCCCATTACTACGCTCACCTTCAGCGCGAAGAAAAGATCCGCATATTGACCATCAGCTTTTGCCTCCACGATGAGACCGCTGGGCAAAACAACTTCCATCCCCACGATGTTGTCGATACCAAGACCGAATTGGTTTGTCTTCAGGGAGAATCCGCCACCAAGTAGGTAACCTCCGATACCAACGCCTTTGTTGTGGTCTCCACCGACAACATTCTGTTTAAATTGCTCCATATAACCGTAGACTTCATCCCACAGGCAACCAGCGCCGACTGTGAGAGTCTGCGACGTGCTGTCGTAATGTTTGTTGGTCAAGCGAGACAGGTAAATTTGGATCCCGTCTGTGGAACTAAACTTGGGGCATGCGATATGACCACCACATTTAACCTGCGTGAAGAGATCAGAAACAGCATCGCTGACGGAGAATTGCAGACTACGAACAGCGAACGGTGTCTTTTTCTCTGCGAGTATCTTGATCTACTCGCTGGGGTTAATGACAAGCACAAAAGCAAGGGAATCCGAAAGTACGTACGATCTCAGATAGATCTTTGGCACTTCCTGGCTGAATGACATACGCAGAGGGTTCATAGCTACTCTTAAGCCAGTGCTTTACCCCGTCTTTGTATCCAGAGGACCCTTGGTGAACAAGCCTTAGGGGCTATTACAGCGATAAGTAGACGAAACTTATTACCTTCAGTGAACACTTGTGTCCCAGGAGCAGTCACCTTGCGCGTGATCTCGTTGATGGTGTCATCTACAACGCCCTGTCCCATAAGAAGTTAAGTGGCAAGACCACAAGGGAATATGCAATGGAACATACTTTCATGCTTGTGTAGACAGGATTTCCGTTGATGGATGTGAATGGGCTGGCTTAGGGTCGAGAGACCGCAGGTGTGTCTCTTTTATACCGCGGGGACGTATATGACCTCAGAGGATGCCATAGCTGGCTTTGTGACAAGTCCACGCGCTTGATCGCAAGTTGAAACTAGATCGAAGGTCGATGTGTGGAGCCATAACGGACAGGATAAATGTCTGCCTGGATGGAAGATGTTGTGAACAGCATGGACTAACCGGAGTCGATTCGGCAGACATGAATTGAACACGAACCATTGCATAGATGGCGATGAGTTTGGCAAGATAGAATCTTGTGTGGATCAGATAATGTCCATATGTCCTTCGCATCAGAAATTTCGTCATGGTTCTGAGAGTCAGTGTACCATATATGTAGGTCCGTGCAGGCTCTTGTGACCCCAGGCAAAAGCCTCACCACTGATGACAGATGATCGATCCGAGGAATCAGCCTTCTTGAGAATGGAAGTCTGCAAAGTCTCCGCTTCATTCCTCGTCCTCCACAGGAGCAATTGTCTTCGTCAAGCTCCACAAGGGGCCTTTGAGCTTTTGCGGCGATATCACAAATGATGGAGCCAGTGTGTTAATGGGAGAGCAAACTGGAACAGTGGCACTCAAAGGCCTCTGGACTTGCCATCTTGGGACAGTGATGATCCGCTTGAATTTTGACTTAACTTTAGCTTTAGGAAATCCCAGTCGAAGAGTGTTTGTGTTACATGGCTATGCGGAATGCGGCGAACACTTTGTCTATTAAAAACGATACAGGAGGTATAAATACGCCAACTCAGGCCTACGGAACGATGACAGAGCGGACACTGGAGGAGCGCGTCAACACCTCAGTCAGCGCACCCTTAACAGCACCCATATCACTCATGGCAACCGTCTTGACCTCCTTCGGACCCTCCAAGTCGCCGCTATCCAGCTTCGCTGCCAATTCGTCAAGCACCTTTTTCACTTCTGCCGGTCCAAGGATGCTCGACTTCAATCCCTTCAGGGTCAGTGCCTTCGCGTACAGCGTACGCAAATCGACGGTGAACAAGCCGTCAGAACGGTGCACGGCCATGACGACGATGCGACCCGAGCCTTTGGGCGTCATAGTAAAAATTGCATCGTTGAAAGGGTCTTCGTAGCCTGCACAGTCAAGCAAAACGTCGATCTTGTTCTGAAGGCCATGCTGAGCGATGGCTTCGCGGATGGAGGTCTTTGAAGAGAGTTCGATGGGCGTCAGGAAGGCAGGGGGTTGGACGTTTGCGAGCGAGCGGTAGGTACCGAAGACTGTGGCACCACGATCCTTGCACAATTGAGCAGCCCCTGAACCAATGGCACCTCGTGCACCTGACGTATCCAAAACCGGTCATTAGATATATATTTCGTTAGTAGAAGACAACAAGCGCACCGATGATGACAACATTGTCACCCTTTTTGACATTTGCGAGGGTTTCGACTGCAATCCATGCACATAGCCACGGGAGAGTGATGCTCCCAGCCTTGACATGGTCGAGACTTTTCGGTTTTCGGCTCAAAGCTGATATAGGAACTGTGATATATCTAAAAAGTGGAGCGGAACATAGTTAGAGTGGCCAGGGCAGAGCTTTTTGAGCTAGTTGCACCTACTCGGCAAAAGACCCGTCGACCACGAAACCTCGGTCACCTCCAGTTCCCCATACTTCCGCTCCGACCCACTCCTGAGCGGACGGATCTGAGCCTTCCGTAACTTCAACGACCTCACCAGAGAAGTCTCTTCCTGCAATACGGGGAGTCGTGACAAATGGCAGCCAGCCTTGAATCCCAGCAGAGTCAGACTGAAATAGATGCGTCAGAAAGAGTCGGGTGGAAGCGTCAATTCGAGCACTGACCCCATTTATCCCTGCAGCTTTTACGCGCACCAATGCTTCTCCTGGAGTCGGGACTGGCTTGGGGACGTTACTCAAAGTAAGATTATCAAGCGGGCCAGTCTTCTCAAATCGCAGGGCGTTCATGTTAAGATATCGATATCTGGCAGGGATATCCACATCATCATAAGCTCTTTACAATTCACTTGTAGAAGCAGCTTACCGAGTGAGTAGATGTATACAAGAAGATGGCCTTGCAAAGATAGAGGGGTACAAGTGGGTGGACAATCGATGCGCAGATAGCCGCTGAACCGTCTGATAAGTCATCTCGCGGTTTGCTTGCCGTTACTGGGCTCTGCAAGTCTATGGCTGTAACAAATAGAGCCTTTTGGCCTACCCATCATTAATGATACAACCTGAGGAAGTTAGAGCGAATTCGAGCGCCGGGGCTGAGCCACTCGGTGGGAGAAAGGCTCGGCAAGCTCGGCTAGCGAATGAACCGGCTCAGTATCATGCACTCCGCCATGATATTCTGTGTCATCCACAGTCGCTTTCTGCTCTGTCACCGCTGTGCTCGCTAGCTTTCCATTACTGCGTGGTCTACCTCCGAACATTACATCAAAAGCTGTTCGGTGAACGACGGGCTCCCCTTCCGCTTCGTTTCCTTTATTCGACTCTGCGCCTGCCTACTGTGTGCCCTTTGAATTGGCCCCAGTCCACAATGTGCTGGGTCAGTAAGGCCGAACCATATCTCGTAGAGATGAGGGGTGGGCTTTTGAGCCCGATGCACAGAGACGACTCTTCACGATTCCACATTTCATTGTAAATCTTCTGTGCGTTGCTAGGCGTAGAGCCTTTCCAGCATGCCTGGCACTAGTACTGGTCTGAGGTCTCTGGATTTTATCGGCATTCGCTGCGCCGACTCCGTCCGCGGACCTGTGGTGCTGTGTTACTGGCAGATAGTCATGTTAATCCGACCGTCTGGTCCTCAACCCTGTTGCCAGAACCACTAGTTCTAAAGCGTGCCTGAAACAAATCCTGCGAGGCCTGCGTCGATGGGAAGCTAGAGTGAGCGCATCAACGGGAACCTGACCTGTCGAGGGGGACCAAAAATGGTATGCCCGGTATATTTGACTTTGACGGGAGCAGCGATAGGCAGATAGCACGCGAGCTTATCAACTGGAGTATGAAAGATAAGTCCTCCCCGCTTACCTCGCGCGAACACGAGGTGAGTACGTGGTTTCGTTCCCTCATCTCTATCTCTGAAGTGCAGATGAAGGCCATTACGAGCGTACCCCATCGCCAAATCTTGGTCTTTCTTGCTGTCCCACGGCTAGCTTCCCGCAGAGAACCGAGGCGACGCGAAGTCGGTGCGATATGATCCCTTACTTGAAGCGAAAGGTGAAGCAGCGGCTGCGACTCGCATCCTCTCATACACCTCTCCTCCTTGGTAATACTGCCAAAAAGCCAACTCCCTTTGGGAAACCAACGATGCCGGCACGAGGATCTCTTCGTGGTCTGGCACTATCCTGCATACACGAGCTGGCTCGCCTACCTTATCTGAAAACTGGAACCACCTTGGAACCGCTCCGGAGGGACAGCCACGATGATTGAGCTCAATGTGTCACGTCGGGGTAGATACGATGGCGACATAACTGTGTGAGGTTAGGCCAATCTCACGGGAACAAGGCACAGTATCGGGGAGTATTGCGGCGATCCGAGTCTAACCTTCAATTCAAGGCGCAACAATATGGATGGATCATTGATCAAGGTCGGAGCCAGGTCTGTGAGTCAGTGACCATATGGCAGGTTGTTCGCGTCATTATGTATGCACTCGCGCCATCATTGACTTCTGCACTCGCCGAAGCGAGATAATTCCCGATAGATAGGGAACGGTGACTTGTTTCCCAGTGGATGGATTCAGAGCATTAGAAACCTCCGAGACCACCGGTCGAGACACTTGAGATAGGGTTAGGCTTGGGCAAAGCCCACAGATAGCGCTGCTTTCAAGCTTCAGGCTTCAGCCGAAGGGGACTCATTCCCTTCGGGCTCATGATCCCACTCGATCGGCCACCACAGGTAGACCGAGGTCACAACAGTAACTCGATCTCGGTTAGCTGTTTCCGGTAAGAAAATACAAACTGCACTATTACAGAGTATTATAGGCGTACCTCTGAGGGGGAAGAACTGCCTTGCTGAGTGGTTCGGATTAGGCTTGGATTGGGTGGGCCTGCCAATGGTGTGAATAAATCCACCGTCGTCAACGGATTCAGATCTTACCACGTGTCTGCAGCCTGCCAGTGGTACCCGGTGCAATTTTAGGAACCCCGCAGCTTGAAACGGACTTCCACGCAGAGGCTAATCAAGCTAGCCCGAAATCTCCAGACCGAAGCAAGGATTTCTCGCCAATACGCACCCGACCAAGACTCAAGTGCTGAAGTAGGTACTCAATCACCGCCACTCGTAAAATGAAAAGGACAATTGTACGAAACCTTACGGTTACACTTCAATACTGTCCAGATCCGATTTGGAAGCGTCCACTCCTTCGGTTTCTCGGTGATGGGGTATGCTCGATAAAAGTTTAATGCTCCAGGCGTTCCAACTCTCGACGACTCGATAGATGGGTGCCGTACAATCCCTCGAATTGAGATCATAGCCCTGATAAGTACCTCCAACTTGTACTTGCCGCGTTTTGGTCTAGTCTCGCTGAGGGAGGAGAATATGCGGAGGGCAAGAGGACCCAAAGCACACTATCTGTGGGTTCCAACTAACATTATACCGCCTTCCGCACTAACTCTCCGTTGTCAGACAGTGCCAGGCGTAGCGCCCTGCCTTAGATACGCCCGTCTTATCCTCGCATCCCGATGACCGCGAATTGATGCGTGCACTGCTGTTGTTGCGGGATGAACCGCACGGCCTCCTCAATATGGGCTCCCTCTTGGCACCATGTACCCAAAAGGTATCCGGGAAACGGATTACCGCGAAACGTAATGCTTTGTCCCCGTTTTACAGCTTTCAAATCGATATGGGGGCATCCAGGTATAAGAGCCTGGAGGTCCAAGGAACTCCGATAACCAGCAACCCCTGCAGATCGTATTCCTCCTTAGACAGTACTTCACCTTCGATCCTATAATCTTATCCGACCCCTTTAGATCATTTTGGAACCCCCTCACCAGCAATGGCGCCCATCGCAGTGACCCCTACCAACACCACCGATGTCATCCCCAACTTGAAGGCTGCGTTCGCGTCTCAGAAATCCGCTTTCGTGCTCCCCAACACATTGCACGATGTGCTCTCCCAAGCCGCTGAGCGGTATCCCCTCCACGGGCTCGGCTTCATCACGTCCTCTGCACACGACTCTTCCATACAAGTGAAGACATTCGCCGCCTTCAACCAATATGTTCGCAAGCTTGCAAGTGCTATGCTCCAGTGGGGCAAGCCTACCGGCTCAGTCATCGTCGTTTATCTGACTGAACATGAGGATAACATGGCTGCCGTGTGGGCATGTCTCCTCGCCGGTTACGTGCCCTGCTTGCAGCCAGCACTCAGCGCTCAACAGGCTCACAAGGAGGGACACGTTGCTCACATAAAGAACCTTTTCTCCTCCGCCACGTGGTTGACGAACGAGGTCGGGGCAGAGCAAGTGAACTCGATAGCCGGCCTCGAGATTCATCTACTCTCGAAGCTCAGGGCCTCGGCAGAGAGTGTCAACGTCGCCGCTGATTGGGTGGCGTATGAGGCCAAGCCCGACGACGAAGCCATCCTGTTCTTGACCTCGGGCTCTACTGGGTTCTCGAAGGCTGTCGTACACACCCACCGCACCATCCTTGCTGCATGTTACGCCAAGGGCGAAAGTTATGGGTTGACGCCGGAATCCCATGTTCTCAACTGTAAGCTTCATTATTTTGTCGGGTGATCTTCCAATCTTACGCTGGTTCTAGGGGTCGGTTTCGACCACGTAGCTGGATCATTGGAGATGCATATTGCGCCTCTCTTGTTTGGTGCATCCCAGCTACACGTGCACGCGTCTGCTATTCTTTCTGATCCGCTCCGTTTCCTCCGTCTTATTGACGAGCAGGTACATTATCCCCTCCTTTTTGCTCGGTGCAGCACTGATTAATATTTTGCAGTCTATCGAACTTGCTTTTGCACCTAACTTTTTGCTCGCCAAACTTACGCGTGACTTGGAGAAGCGCACCGACCTATATGGCACCTTCGACCTCTCGTCAATCAAGCGTATCAACAGCGGAGGGGAGGCCGTTGTCACCAAGACTGCTCAGGCATTCGCCGCGACCCTTAAAAAGCTAGGGCGCGACTCAGAGAAGGTTTCTTTCACCATCTCCCCTGGATTCGGTATGACCGAGACTTGGTGGGTTACCAAATATCGTAAAGCGTGTTCGACCAACGAGCTTATCTATATTTAATAGCGCCGGATGCATCTATGATCCGGTTGATGTCACCACCACGCAACCCGCCCACGAGTTCCTAGACCTCGGCCGTCCTATCAGCGGCTGCGAGATGCGCGTCGTGAGCCCGGACGATGGTACCACCCTCCGTCGTGACGGCGAGAGTGGTGAACTCCAGGTGCGCGGCCCCATGGTCTTCGTTCGGTACTACAACAACCCGGAAGCCACGTCTTCAAGCTTCGTTGAGGGTGGTTGGTACCGCACCGGAGATGTCGGCATCATTGAGAAGGGTGTAATGAGGCTCAGCGGTCGTATCAAGGACACCGTTATCGTCCACGGTGTCTCATATGGTATCCCCGAGCTTGAAACCTACTTGCAGACTGTCGAGGGTGTCACGCACTCGTTCCTCGCCGCTGCACCCTATCGTGCTCCGGGTCAGGAGACTGAAGGCTTCATCATCTTCTACTCGCCCTCATTCGACCTTGACGGTGAAGATGCCTCGAGCAAGCTTTC
>MU266546.1:0-47410 GCA_021014945.1 Leucogyrophana mollusca | reverse complement strand
GCCACCGGCATGTTTTGTCTCCGCTCAGTCAGCCGTCGTGCCGAGCATAGCCACACATACTCGATCACAGACTCGATCACGGACTTTTTCACGGATTGTCCAATTCCTGGATGTTCTCGCGGCATCCACATACATTTTTCATCTGAGGGCGTGAAGCCTCAGACTGAACACGCCAAGGTCCATTATCCACGTACCTCCTGAGGTACCCATTCCCGTATGAAAGGCGTCGTTCGTCTTCCGCCGTCATTTACTAGTCTTTACCGATTACTGCTAAGGGCTTCGTCAGCATCCGTTCTACAAAAGCCCTCCGCAACTCGCAGCCTTCGTGCGCTATGGAGACCTACTTTTGAGCATGCTGCTCAGGTCATCTGTGCTCTCCAGCATAACACAGAAAACCCTACTGAACGGGACAAACTTCGGACCTGGCTGGACATATGGGAGAGACGGAGTACGTGTGCCAACAGCTCTTGTCTGGACCAGCTCAAGAATATCATATTGAAAGTGGATAACACGCTGTCCTTGTTAACCACATCCGCACAGTCCCGTGGCCTTCCTCATCAATTGACACGAAATTTAAGCTGGCTGCGTAAAGCACATGTTAACTGGGTGAAGGATCGGTACTATGGACACAAGCAGCCTTGGAAACCTCAGCTGCCCGTCTCTTCGCCGGAATATAAACTGAAGTCCCTCGTCCCAGAAACCACGAGAGCCAATAATCAGCTGGCCAAGAACAGGAGATATCGACAATTCGACGAGAAAAGTTGGGATGCTCTTGGTGAGGTCGTGCGCATGGCGGAAGGTCATCATCAGATCTCCCTGGGAAGAGCATGGCTGAAGCGTTGGAGCCAGGAACGTATTTAAAGTAGGCAGGTGAGTGGTGATGTCCTTGTCTTGTATGGATGTCTGACTTCTGGTAAGTCCAACGCTTTTTGTTTCTCCCTCGCTCCCCAATTGACTGGATGCTACATAACGAATTTTATCTCCTTTCATCTCATTTGTGTCGAAAACAAAAGTATCGCAGAGGTTGAAAGCCATCGTCGACGAGATACAATAGTATTCGACGGCACCAGTATTCATCCGCCTCCACCACCAGCGCCTTGCCTCAACCTTATGTCTGCTGACAAGCAGCCAGCATTCCCAGCTTCACCATCGCATTGGCCAAACTGGAACGCCTGGCTACAAAGTTATTGTTATGAAAATAGTCACGTGATCCACGCGGATGTAATGGACACGCGGGTTCCATAACATCGTTATTGTCGATGTCACATATGGTTTCTCATCCACAAGTGGCACGGCGCACACGTCTCACATATAAAATGTGATCTAATCAGAGCCGCAATATGTAGCCAAGTAAGCTGCTCCGCAGCCCACGCATCGATCCTTCCTTCCCTCTCTTTTTTCTTTTCCGCTCAAAATTGTACCTTTGCATCCTACCATGGTTTTTGATACCCAAGGCGGTCTACGTGTTGCTGGTCAGCATCAAGACCTGCCATCACACTCACACTCTACATTCCCTCACATCGCAGAGCTGGATGAAGGTTTCCTAGGTGCAGGGCCATCGCCAACACGGTCGATGTACGGGGATAGCACTACACTGGAGGCGTGGATCAAGACTGTATGTCAGGTACGTTCTCATTTAGGTCAAACCACCAGTCATAGCATCTAACCCACTGCTGTGACAGGCTGCACAAGTCGAAGTCGAGGCTGGGCCAGCCACTTTCACAAAACGAAACGATATCTACTCGTCCGAACTCCATCCATACAATCATTACTACTCTCCGGCAGAAGACTATGACTCAGAGGATAGCAGCATCGCTGCTATATTCCGCGATTCTCCCTGGGTTCCTGCACCTCCCTCGACCATCCTAGAGGACAGCGACGACAGCACTACCTCTGAATCTTCCGCCTCCGACTCTGATTTCGGAGAATCGGAAGCGCAGTACATCAGTATCCCCAGCGACAGCCCGTGGTACCGTCCCGCTTCCCCCAGTCCCGACCTACGCTCAGACTCGCCTTGTGACGCTTTCTTCTCCGGGACGTTCCCGATGTCATGCTCGTCCGACGTACGGCAGGCAATCGCACAACAAGAGCTCCTGCTTGATATCTTCCACAAGGAGCTGAGGAGGATCGTTCCGAGGGATTATGATGACGACGCGAGCTGGTATGGTGGGCACTACGACACGGATTGGCTGGAAGACGTGGATCCAGAGGTGGTTTTGGCGCCGATGGAGAGTTTCGAGGACCTGTGCTGGGATTCGGTGGTCGGGGAGGACAGTGGATGGGAAAAAGCAATGGAGGTGACTCGGAGGCTGGACGTGCCGGTTGGGTGCGGAGACGGATCTAGTGCTTTCTAGGTTGGAATTTGGGGTTGATTCATACGTTCCCCCTTCCGTTATGTCTCCTGTCGCATAGCGATATTTCATTTCGTTCCTTTACATCACACGTGTATTACTATCATCATGCATGTTCTTAACCAAGATACCACCGCACCTGGCGATCCCTCATCAGCGTCCCTAAGAACGGACAACCCCCCTTCTGTGGTGTCATCGCGAGCTTGGGCATTGGATTAGTACCTAGATTCAGTACAGTACGGTGCTGTGAACTCTACAGGTCTCCTCCACTAGAATTGACATCCCCCGAGGGAAATGCCAAAGATCCCAGCCACATGCAGAATCACAGTGCTCTTGAAATTCAGCGGAAGGCGCCCGTCCTTTGCGCGAACACTATACCAACTGTCAACAACTCTCACTGCCTTCTGCGACGGTAACGACAGGTCCGTCGTCACGCAGTGGTTTCAAGTTGTTCCTTCGACGTTCTGCGATGTCCCCTCACCTGGTAGTATCGCCAAGGTGAAGTGGCGCGCGGACACTGTCAAAGTAAGTTCGTTCCAGCTTTGGCGAAGTGACATCAAACAGGAGATCGAGAGGATATGGCGCGGCAGATGCGCCGCTGATGGCAATCTGTCACACTCCTTGTGGTCCGCTGTGTACAGGTTCGTGGTACTCTGCTACATACAGTTTGACATGCGCCTCGACCAGCGTGTCCACAGCCCGTCTGCTAACTTGCGAAGTTTTTATCTTTGCGCGCTGTAACGACATATACAATGAGTAATGACTACAAGGTGAACGGCAGAGGGCGAACAAGAAATAACATCAATGGACAGCGCAAAGAGACGTCGCCGGCACGTAAAAGCACGACGAGATACTGAGATGACGTATGCGTAAAAACGCGTAGGCGGCACTTAAGAGCCGAGGGACATGGTAAAAGTACCAGAAAACCCTCCAGCCCGAGCCATCAATCGTGGCCCACCCATGAAGCGACACCAATGAAGAGGGAACCTCACCAAAGCAAATGCTGCCCCTTTATACACGAACCCATATAGATCCTTGAACTCTGGATGACTCTTGTTTACCCCAACCGAGGAGAGGTGTTTCACGGCTGTTTTCTTTATCACCTGTATGCATGAGGATTTATGGCGGTGGGCGTGTGGGTAAGCCACAAATAATGCACGAGAATAGGGGCCAAAAGGCACAAGAGCCACCATATAAACAAGGCGCATCAGTGGTAATTCTGAACTGGAAGAAGACCGGTATACGCACAGTCTTGTTCTCCTCCTCAATCGTGGAGTCTGACGTGATGCTGACCCTAGCGTCGAAGGTGTCCACATCTCTCGCCTTGCCCTTACCTTTGTCGTTAGAAGGTTGAATAACTCCAAAGACATCCTCGCCATTAGCCGTCGATTTTGACTTCGTTCTAGGCAGCGCTGGAACCTTGAATACTGCTGCGCTCTGACCAGGTTTCGGGAGATGCATCATGACGTCTCTCGCTCGCTTGACGATTTCATCATCTTCTATGGTTGTCCCTTTGTCCTTGCCTTTGAGCCGTATGCGCTTAGAGGCACCGAGCGACTCGAAGGACTCAAGTAGGTGTTTGTGAGACTCAGGAAGACGTTTGGACTTGGAACCAAATTGGAGATGTGCGGGGGGCCTTCGAGGAGTGGGGTCATCTGGTCGAGGTGGACGGGGTGCGGGCGTGATGCGCGCTACGCGTATTATAATGGGAGGGGCTTTTGACGTGGAAGGGAGGAGTTCAGTGGAAGGCTCTCCGTAAATGAGGATCTCTGTTGTCTCCGGACCATCTTCGCAGTACATATAGAGCGCGAGTTCAATATACCACTAAGTTTAACGAGTTCAGTCAATATAAGTGACATGAGCGTACCAGTGTCGCCCAGAGCCACCCGCACGCCTATCTCTGCTAAGCAGAGCATGTTCTCAAAGTAAACGCGTGACAATGTGGCAAACGGGTGTATGTCCCTGCGCACCGGTTATCACGGAGACAAGAGAACGGATGATAAGCCATGCTCACATACAAACTTCACCGGACGTGTCTAACCACACATCTTTTATCTTCGCCGTGCCTTTGAAGCGTAAGGAAGGGCGACCGCGCATGCTCTCAAGAGCAAGCGCCAAAGGATTGTGCAGTAAGTCCGTGCTGGCGAGTCGCGCAGTGAACGTCAGACCGTCGAGAAGAAGGTAGGAATCGGGAAGGGATAGAGAACCGCGATATAGCAGACGATACGAAGACCCACTCGCCGTGGGGGTACTGCTAGCACTGGTTGCTGACGCTGCGGTCTTCGGTGGTGTCGCATCGGTGATTGTAATTGCTGGAGCTGCGGTAAACAAGCTCATGACCAGCCGAGGCCCGAGAACTGGACTCGGATGAACCTGAGCTCGGTAGGGAAGGGAATTATTGCCTGGCACGTGGACGGGCACGTGGCTCACGCGTTATTTACGCATGTTTACACCCTCCTCCTCTCCACCACGCGAACTGGAAGGTGCCTTTTGTTCCTTGCAATCTACCCAAAGCTCTACCCAGTGTGGCAGATAACCTGATGGAAACACACTTTGTGGGTTCGAGTCCACAATGCCACTGGGATTGCAATGTCCTATATAAAAAACCATCACGCCGCACATTCTCTCCAGAAATCTCCATGATTTAGAACCAACATGTCTACCTTCAACAACCTCGTAAGTGCAATTGAAACGCACCCATATGCGTAATACTGACCTTTCATCGCAGAGATCATCTCCCGAGCCTACGTCCCCGCTGGATGCGTGGCCTAAGACCCCCACGTTCCCGCCCGGCTTGCCCTTCGCCCACATAGAGCTAGATGCATGTTCCGACTCTCACAGCAGTGGGACGGACTCTGGGGATGAAGAGCATACAATCACCGCTTTTGGTGACATATCGCTCACGGACGAGTATGATACCCCCACCGACGGCTACAGTCATCAGGTTGAGATACTACGCCCCCTGCACACTAAGCCACGCCTCCGCCTGAAAGTGAAGCGCCCTCCATTTCCGAAGAAGCGTACCAACATCCAGAGGACGTCGGGCGACTGGAGTCCAAAGGTAGGTCCTCACGGTAACCAAGCTTTCCAGGTTATTTACTCCCACTGTGATGTAGTCTCCCTGTGGTATATTCGACAGGCCGTGGTCATCTCCACCCGTGTCACCGCTATCGCCCAAGGCGGACTTTGCAGCATTCGTGGAAACCCTCAAGTCGCCGTACCGTCATGTTGGCGCCACGAAACCTACTGTTCCCTCTAAGCAACAAGAAGACAGCCCATACAGCGAAGATGTTCCCCCGAGAAATCAAGACCTTTCTTGTGCAACAGATACTCCCGCAGATCCCTCGTTGCACAAGGCCACAGATGCGCCAGCGACAGAGGTTATAAACGGCCTACATCCCAAGATCACCGCCACCCCGCCCCCAAAGCCGACAGAAAAGAGCTTCAGGAGGTTGCCACCTCGCCTTCCAATACCCAAATGGGACCAATAGCGGTCCATTAAAGCGAATGGAGAATGCAGGAGGTCGATTGATGAGTGGCAAGGGGCGAGGTTAGTTGAGGGGGGAATACTTGCTAGATGTCACATGAATGAGGCCATGTCTGCTCAATACCAATGCTCTCCGTTCTGGTCTGTTTTGACTGCGTGACCTGCAATCTGCTGGCCAGGATATAATTATCGAGCGGCAGTTTAACACCGCGCTGGCAACAGCGCCACTTAGGCTTGCAACCGCTCATGTCTCGCCCAAGGTTTGCCCTGACGTCCTTGTGATCGAACTTCTCGGATATCTGCCTGCACAGACATGTGCACTGGAGGGGAAAAGGACTGAGGACGCTGGAGAGTCGTTCTCCCTCAGTTCCAATTTAGGCAAGCCTTGTATTCGCGACAGCGAGGGCTCCCTTGAAACCGTGACCCACCATCGACCTGTGCTTCCCCTCCTTTCCCATCACCCCGTATCATTTCACATTGAAAGGATGGCCTATCTTTGGTAGAGGCCTGATAGTCGAGTTTACGGGGAGAGCTCAGGGGAACGCCTGTCTAACACAACTAATATCATTGTCAATTTCGAGCTTTCGAGCATCAACCTTTGGACTGTGATCGTGAGATATAAAGGGGGACGAGATATTCTTCGTTCTGGTCTCTCATCACAGCGAGCACCTGCGACGAACGAGTCCTTACATCTAATCTCACCTGAATTTCAATCACATACCGTCACATGATGTTCGCACATATTACCTCCGTCCGTGTTGTGTTCTTTACTCTGGCCTGTGCGTTCGATGCCTTTGCCAGTGCCTCCGTTAGAGCTTGACTAATCATCGCCACGGTAGCGTTATCGTTGTTTGCGGCTGCTTCGCCAGCCTCAGCGCAAGAGCGAGAGCTGGAGGTAGACCTCGACACCCGCATCCGCCGAGGTGACCGCATCCAGAACTTGAGGGCATGAAGTCCAGTGTCAGTCTTTTCTTTGAGCTTGTAAGTTCTCTCTTGATTCCGGGGGGGACTTTCTGACGAATGGCTCGGATCGATCTAGAATTTATTTATTTGCCCCGTACCTTAGCGGCCGCATTGGTTACATCGTTTATATCCTAAGTTAGAATCTGGTCGTCGGGGCCTTGCAGATGCTCAATGCATTCATATCATGCTAGCACCCATTCGCCTCCTCTATCCTCTCCCTCGGGACCCCCGGCAGTGGATAGTTAGCATATGATACTTATTCCAGGGCGTTGGTTTGGACATAAGAAACATTGCCGGATATTCATGTGCGAGTCTGAGTTTTCGGTGGGCCGTCCGATCGACCATCACATCTGGCCCCACGTTCGGTAAAACGGCTGTATCGCTGTCGGACCGCAGACTTGGGGAGAGGATTGGTAAACACTGTAGACGTGGTGGCACCTCACCTTGAAGGCGGGTCCAGGAATAGGGACAGATGATAACGAGGATAGATATCTCGTCTTTCGAATGCTCCTCGAAAAATGAACAGGCAGGATCATGATATCCACGTCGTTGTCCGCGCCGTCGAATTTCGAATGACGGAAGAGTGTGCTCCATGAAAGATAAAGGTGAGCTCACTGGTGCCGAGGAGCACCCACCTTCAATGAAATTTCATTCGAACTGGAGGTTAGGTAGACGCATGAAGGCTTGGTGCAAGGTCAGTCACCCACTTGGGCAGCCTGAATTATGAAGCCGTTTCAGGATCGAAACGAATTGGCTCCAGACTGAAAGTGTGCGAGTCCCTACGTCAGGCACTCGAGGCACACGCAACAGACTTGCTCGAGGACGATGGAGGAAAGCTGATAAGCAAGGCAAAAAGGCAAAGAGGTCGGCGGTCCGGTTACCACGCCGACCACCTTGTTCCCAGAAAGGCAGGTGTTGTAGTTCATCTTCTGCGCTCACTTCCGAGCTCACGCTCACAAGGAAACTCCCAAATCCGTTGCGGCTTTCCTTTCCCATCCCGTGATGTCACTGCAATGTGGTGTACCAGACCACGCTGGCAACTCACGCTATCGCCGAGAAGCTGCACTGGTACAAAGTAGTTCCCAAATCCGGTTTGAAGCTACACCCCAAATACGGACGTTTCTTTGCTGCCCGCCGCGTTTGGCAGATTCAAAGAACGTTGATACGGGAGTGAGGGAAAGATTCTGAAGAGATGCGATATAAAGACGATGAGTGGTCGCTTGAAGTGAGTCAACAGCCGAGCTCTTTTGTGCTTTTCGATCTTATTGTTCTGTCCATTCTAAGCATCCTGCAAACTACTCCTCTCGCATCCAAACTCGACAGAACAATAACATCCCCACCCGAAAATAAAATTACAATGTTCGCCAAGTTCTCCGCCATCTACCTCGTCGCCGTCTTCGCTGCTCTTGGTATGTTTTTCTCTTCCGTTGCCCGTTTTTATATGACACTGACCGGTGGTTCTCCCCGTTTAGCATCAGCATCGCCAGTTCCCCTTGCTGCTCCTGAGCTCAGCGTCCCGCGACTCGACACTGAGGTCCTTGCTGTGCGTCTTCTGTTGTTCTGAGAAGTTTCCAACATCGTCCTGATTTGTTTTTCCCTTGATCAGCGCGAGGCCCTTCCCGTTGTTCAGCGCGAACCCACGACGGAAGTCGAGGACGTCGAGGCCCGCATTTGCCGCTTCGGCTGCATCTAAGGGATATCTCATGTTTCCTCCGCCATTCGTCCCCCTCCCCACCGTCTCAGTCTCTTAATCTACATCTACCACATGCGCACAGGCGCTCACCGTAAACAAAACTCGCACATTCGTATCTTCGCATTTGCGGCACTCTGCGTGGTTCAGCTTGATGCAAATCAACGTAGGGGTTGCTGATCTTCATACTTATTACCGATGCTTAATCTCGGACACCCCCTTTCGTCGTTTCACTCACCCGCCATTTTGGAGCCATGATAATTAGAGGCTCGTACCTGTATTTTTGGAGATATATTCTTGGGATCGATGTATCACTAGGTTTTTAGTTGGCTTACTGCTTTGAACGTGCTCGTAGGAGCTGCGTTGTACACGATGGAATAAACACAAATTTAAAAATGTCATCTCGTGCGACATAATTTCTAACCGGCTTGGGCAAACCGAGGCTCGGTGCTCAGCTGTAAGCAATATCTTGGATTGCAGCGAACGCTTTCACTCAGTGTTATGCCCAAGGGGTGACTGTTGATGTGGCGACTTACTTGAGCACCTCCGGAGAAGCGACAGAACATAAGGCACTGAGCCAGGATTCAGTAACTCAAACTTGAAGGATTCCATCTGAATCGCTACAATCGCAAACTGTAGGTTTGTCGCGAGTTGCTACGGCCAATTACTACAGCCACTGGGAAGAGTGTTGAGTCTCGCCGATACCCTTCGGGAGTCCTCAAAGTCTCTTTTCGTGACAGTAGTCATGTTGCATCGGGGTTCTCATTGGGTACATGGCGGCTGTTGTTTGATATTATCTTCGCTGTCGCTCCTGCCGATGCCAAAGAATAATGGGCAAAAGGAAATGCGGACTCATCCTTGCCCCATATCCATAATCTATGTCTCGGCATCAAAGACCACTGCATCTGTTACATTCATTCAAGCTCACGCCAGCTCGAAGAACGGGATGCGTGCTTAATGGGTCACATCTACGAGTTTCAAATTGAAGGATCAGTTCTATAGCAACGCATCAAAAATGGGCACGCTCTGGCAAAGGAGAATCAGTTCAAAACGAACAGAATTATCTGGAAACATACATGCGTCCTGGTGGAGAGACGGTCGCGTTCCTTTCCATGAGATTTTACCGGCAACTCCCGATACGCACACACTGTACACGACAAGTACCCGTTACACCCTGTCTGTTGTACGCAGTCTCGGTCGTCCTCGACTGTTGCAGCGCCGCCATATCCAACAGGCTAGTAAAATGATGCTTCAACATCCCTCAAATTCTCTACAGCTCCGAAACCTCTTCGATTGCACATGACCAACCACACACAATAGCCATATTCCGTCAGGCATACAGATCGGCAGGGGAGGTCTACATATGTGGCTGCGTGAGTTCCGGTCTTTTATGCTTCAGGATGGGGCTAAGTCATCAAACTTATCGCACCGTTCTCCAATGGCTTGACAATACTCCAGCGGAGGATCCTTTCCCCGTCCCGGTTGCTTCGCGGCCATTTCCTCTGGGAACCCGCACTCGAGAAGTCGGTCACACAACCTTTCCTATATCGTGATACCGAGCCTTGCGGAATTTGTCTTCAGCAGCCGTCCCACCCGAGGAAGGTTTCAAAATTGATTGTCACGGGCTTCGTGGCGTGTAATACACTTCCTCTATCACAACCTCAACCTCGGGGTCACTAGCACTGTGCGTCAAGTTTCGAACTGGTAGATCTCAGCACCCTTGTTCAGAGGGGCGCTGTTTGATACTTGGTTGGCCGGTTTACACACAAAGCAGGTGCGCCCGCGGACTCTTGCATCCTGATACCACCGACCGGTTTGGACATCATCAAAAATCTCTGTCGCCAGGCGATGGGTTACATCAGTATACATATGTAGCTCATCCTATTTGAGTTGTGAGAGTATACCACTATTTTCTCGCTCGAAGTGCTGTGGATGCATGTTCTTTGCTTCTCTGGAGTAACTCCCGCTGAAACGCCCTGCATACGGTCACAGGTCTTCTACGTAGCTTTGATGGACTATGACACCAGGCTTGCTAGAAATATCACCCTCTAATCTGCATCATGCGGGCGGCCATCACGCGGATGATCTTAGAATTCATCTCATATCTATGACGGGCCTGGCTCGCAGTCACCAGCAACGGCGAGAACGGGTTCAACACCTTTTCAACTCCTGATACTACGCCTCTGCACCGCTTTATCAAATGATACCCCGATGAAAATAGCACGAGCGAGGACATCAGAGCTCCGCTGCGGTGCACCCTCCCAGTGACTCGCCGGGCTGCTAATGGCGATAAATTTAGAGCGTATATCACTCCAATCTCACTCGTGTTCATCCTATCCCACAAACATTTCCAGGTTTGTGATGTCCACTCCGCTACTCACCTTTGGTTTACAGACCAGCAAGGTGCGTAAGCAATGATGTGCGCTCTTAATCGTATAGCTAATGGCACCTTCGCAGTATTTCAATGGTGGGTCCCATACGTCGCTACTCACTCCGGTACTGATTTACCACCGAAAGTGGCTGCGTTCGCGATTCTGGCACGTTGTTCTGTTGTCGGAAACACCTTTTGAGCTGACTCCGATGTAGGTATACGACTATTGGGTCATCTTCCAATCGGAGGTGGTTTCCACTTATGTCCCCGGATTTCTCAACCTGCTCAATGATCACCTTTCAGATTCATTGGATGTGGGGCACGAAATGGGGGTCAACTCGGATCATGTTCACTATCTCCCGCTATATGCCATTCCTCGCAGTTTCCATGACCTGTTATGGTAAGCATTATGCCCATTAATCTCCAGACGCATTCCTAAACACTATCCCACAGGCGCCTTAAAAACACGAACTGGTCAAAATGTCAGTCACCAAGGCTTGTATGTACTGGATGCTCAACCGTCGACCATAGTGTATGCCCTTTGGTCGAGCCTCCAGTGGTCAGATTCTTATCGCACACGTCAATCTAATTTGGCTGATCCCAGCAAAGGTGTCCACTACATCTGCATTGTGGCATCAGAAGGTCGCCGTCCAATACCGCTTTCGGGACCTATACAAGCTGATGGCTGTAATTCAGGTTTGCTGATCCTGCGAACGTATGCAGTCTGGCAGCGCAACAGAAAATTACTGTTCTCACTGTTAATGTTTGCTGTCGTGAGTGCACCAAAGTTGCTTCTTGTTTGCTGATATCGAGTCGTTGTCTTTGAGAGGCTTCTGGCGTGGGAGCATTGGTTATGTCACAGTCTTCCTTGCCAACTACCTCGCAGTATGGTAACATTGGTGAGCAGTGCTTCCGAAGGTCAGCTGGTACCCTGGACCATAACTAGCACGCCCAAGTGAATCCGAACGGGTGCATATTTGAAACGGACAGGAGCTCTATGTTCCCGTATATTTTCCTGGTGTTTTATGAGAGCGGTGAGCACCCGATATCTGGTGGTGTTTGCTCATCTTATCCGCTCTCACAGTTCTACTGTGCTTGACGAGGTTCCGGACGGATCGCCATTCAACCTGCCCTGTGGTCAATATACTTGTTCGCGACAACATGATATACATCGCGTGTATAATATGTAAGTCATCTCGTATCAGTTCATGCAGTAATTTCTGTTCGTTGGTCTTCACACAAGGCTCTTAGCTGTATCGATATTGAATATTGTTATTGGTGTTGCCGCCCCAGTGAGTTTTTTACTTGTTTTCTGCTGGTAAAGCTCTAACATTCGGCACCTAAGATTCCGTATCTTGATATGTTCGATTCGTGTGTAACTCTCCCTATGAATCATCATCAGCTCTGACAGTGATCACTATCAGCCTGCAGATTGTCATACACAGTGCAGTTGCTTCCCGCATCATGTTCAACCTTCGTGAATGTGACAAGAGCGAGAGCGAGTGGTCCTTCTCGGCCGCTCTCGCGGAATTCCAGGAAATGGAAGCTCCTCCAGCAGACGGACGTGCTGCACCTGCCATACAGTAGAGGTCATGTGCGGTGGTGGCGGGGCCGATAAATATGACGTTAACGCACAGGTATCTCCGAAAGCAAGCCTAGTATTCGTCACCATCTGACGCAAGTGCTACAGTTCGCGCATGGACTATGAACCCATACAGCCATGTTGTGACGAAGCACGTCATCCGGAGCCACGGGGACGAGGTATCACCTTCTTAATTGGCACGGCGCACACTACGCAATGGGCAAGGTGCGTGATGAAAATTAGACACAAGATAGCAATGAGTGTCCGAGGGATAGCCAGTGTGTTAATTAGTGTGTATGTATAATGAACACATACCCTCAGTCATGGATGGCGTAGAGCCGAGGAGGTATATTATTTAGATTGAACGACCGTTTTCCTTTCTATATGGCCTGTCTGTGGGACTAGGCGGGTATGATGAGGTATGGTCATTGTCGTATTTAGGTGCTTTTTGCAATGTAGTGCTCATAGCCTTAGCCTGACAGGAAACACCACCAACTTTGCAACGGAACCCCGTTATCAGTGCCAGTGAGGTAGACACCAGTGATGCCAGTGGGGAACCTCAACCTCAAAGTATGGCCCATAATTTTGTCAAGGCGTCAAGGTCTATGGAAAGGACCACAAATGCTTTACATTCATCAAGGGACCCAGATCAAGACAGCCTCTATATACTAGCCATCCATCTTCTACTCATCTTGTGTCAACAGTCACGCAGTGAGGTCTACACGCTACTTATACCTCGGCGTCTCTAATCCTCATAGGACCAAGATCCAGCCTGGAAATCTGACATATCCACCACTAACGTCCCCTCGTGTTCGTGCTTGTCAGCTTCACGAAGGTTGAATAAGATACGAGAAGCCAATACACTGTGTATGACGATCTGTGGCCTGTTTCCAATATGTCACTCGGTATTTAAGAGAACCTTTCAAGAGCATTGAAGTGGGGACATACGAGTCTAACATTGCGTTAAAGGAAATCTGAAGAGGGAAGATGTTAGCTGCCACATTGCGGTTGGTGGCTCGGTGGAAGCTTACGGGAAGGGTGAAGGCGATGATGATAGCGACCCCCGATATAACTTCAATGACGAGACAAATCAGAGAAGTCTAAATTAGGGCGAACTTAGGACAACTTACAAATTATACAGACGATATACACCATGCTATCGCGGTAGAGGGTTGCGAGCACCGAATCCTTGAAATGGCTGTGGGAGTGCCACCTCCGATAAGCTGTCAAACCCAAAATCACTGTTCGATGGTCAAACTATCAGTTCGACGGCAAGCCTCGGGATCCGGGACAGCTCACCAATTTCATAAATCATCAGGGCCACGTACTGAAGGGAAGAACTTCGACCAACTTGGAAGATACATGGAGAGCCGGGATCATCTTCAAAGAGAGTCGCCTATGAGTGCTGGCACGCATAATGGTAGCGAAGAACAGACCAAATATGTTCGCCTCGGTTGAATCAGATGGTAGCTCAATGATTATGAAATGTGAGGATGTCACGGCGCCCACAAGGCAAACCTACAGTTTGAAATGTGGCTGTCAGTAAGAAGAAATCCGGTGAAATATAGAAATAATGAGAATACTCGCCACTGCGAGGAACAACAGCACGCTCAGCAATTTCTTGCTGCATCTCCAAAAGGCATATGTCCTTATAATCAGCAAACCTAATTTTCAAGGTGAGTACACCAAAGTAAGTGGGATAACCACTGGTAACCTTCTGCGGCAAGGATTCCGATGATATGCAGGGCTTGTTCCGGGTTGAAGAGACGTCAGGAAGAAGCCCTCCCTGAACTCTGTGCTTGGACTGACCGTTCGACGCATTACCAAAAACAGCACACTGTACAAGGCCAATTAGGCACCAACCTCCAACGTGACAGCAAGCGAGACTCACATTCTGGCCGTTTCGATTAACAACCGCAGCTGGTAAGGTTATGGCAGCTAAGTAAACTAAACAGATACTTAGTACATACCGTACATTGTCATCGCTGTGCCAACGAATGGCAAATAACGCGAAATTGTGAATATCACTCGCGTCGTGTTCCATTTTCTCCCCCACACCCAGTAGATCTATGAAGTGTCCTGGTGATCAATGTGGTGGAAAGAGAAGCTGATATGAGCCTTACTTCCGCTTGAAAGGTAATAAAATAATCGATGAGCTGGTCGGAGGTTAAGGTGGTTCACCATATTCAGCACATAAGCCGTCTTACCAGGATCGCCATCGCAGAAACTTGTCTCCACGGGATGAGCAGAGGGTCTGCGGGTAGTGTATGTATACGTACCACTGAGATACTGCAAAACCATTAGGCAAATATTGGAAGGGATCATGGTTTACACTTACCTTGGCGGTTTGCAATCCCATAAGCTCGTAGTCAACGAGCATCGTGGAGGACATTGTCGTTCTAGTGCACACACCGTAAGTCCAGTCTTACTTTAAATACATTGTACTGCGCGCCTATCACAAACGCCAGCGCCCTAGCGCCCAGTGATTCCCGAAGTGTCTTTCAGGGAACTCACAGCATCATCCTCGGTGGATGCCAGTCGGGAATTTCAGCAAGTCAGGGGCACGTCTTCTCAGATGATCGTCAGTCCTAGGCTTTGCGATGTTGTAACATTCCCAAGGTCGGGCGCGGCTGGACCTAATTGTATCTGCAGGTCTGGGAAGATCACCTACCTCTCCGGGTGGGACCTGAAATGTCACAGGATGTCAGGGGGTAGGATAAATGTTAACCGACAGCAGGCCGGTCTGCATAGCCAGGCGACGAGCACAAGAGTTGAGGCAGGGAAGCGATTGAAAATCACTGCAGATGGTTTTCAGACAAAGATAACATGAAGAAGTGAAACGCGGATCATCGAGCTAGGGGAAATCAGAGTATCTTGCCTGTGTTGAATGGATGAGTCAGGGGCGAGACAGAAATTTATTTGTGGCTGGCAAGTCCAAGATATGTGACGGAGGCATGGTTGAAAACCTTTCTAGATAGCCTCCCCAAGGGCTACACAAAGATCCCATGTTAGAAACGAGCACTGCGTAAGCAGAACAGCGATCACATTGGCCATCCTCTTTGGTATACACAGCAGTAAAATGTATCCTGTTGGGATGGGAGGTTCGGGCTGGGCATTGCTCATAGAGGGGTGCCAGGGGTCGTTAGGCATGGACCTCGGGTCCATTAGTAGGGCTATATAGGCCATTGTCGAGCATTCATGTACGCATCCTCACCTACCGCGCTATAGGATCTCTTGCTGCACGTCTGTTTCCCCCTCGGCTTGCTCCACCGTTCAAATTGTGAAACACAGTAGGTTACTGGGGACAGACTTGCTTTCGTGTCACCATTGGGAGAGGCAGCACGCGATCTAATTTTCTCCGATAAGGTTTATTTGTGTTCTCCCCTGTTGCTCCCCGGGGTTGAATAACACGCGGGAGGCGATGCGTCCGTTGTGTAAACAGCTGCAGCCACTGAGTCGTGTAAGTTGTTATTGTGCCAGTATGTGAGATGAAACGAACCCACGTATCTATCATTGTGTCGTACCTGGGCGGATGTACAAATTGACATCCCAGATTCCATGGCCGGTAGGGCGTGGAGCAACTCCGGTGCTTATGTTAGATGACCTATAAATATGAGATAGAACGAGACATGCAGAATTATCGGCCACTCAACCTTTAAAGGTCGTAAGTTATTCCACAGCCTGTAGACGGATGGAGTGCTGTAATGTTCTTGACTATGGAGCTGATGGTGATGTAACTCCCAGCAGACATGAGCACGCCAACCGTGTTGCCAGGGAGGTAAGTAACACGCACCAAACTCTGAAACAGAGTGCTCATGGACTGTTCGGCGACTTAGGAATGATTGCGCACCAGCATTCCTGCCAGCCGAGGCCTGCTCGAAGTAAAAATCAGAATTAATGATATCCGACAAGCTTCCTTATTTTATCAGCCTAGGTAGACCTGGTCGGCTTTAGCTACCGGTGGCCTTCCTTGCTGCGAGGTATATAGGGTCGAGGAGGAAGGGTTTCATAAACATCTGGATTCCCTAGTGACAATACCTTCGTGGGATTCAGTTGATCCACTTGTCAGCGACCCGTTTCATAGATGCCCATCAGTGGTAATAGGATGCATTCCCGAGAGTGGCCAAGGCGACACGGTTCGACGTCGACATGTAAGAGCAGTACCACTCACTAGTAGTCTATCGAGAGTTCCATATTGATTCCCACGCTCAACTTGAATGTTGCCACTTTCCACCAGTAACGGCGTGACCACTGACCATGCCAATTCCGTCCCACCCCAACAAGCAGGTCTTGTGAAATTTGGAGAGCTCTCAGACAATACTTATCTGGCCGCGAAAGCACAGGTTGGGAGCAATTTTCTGCAGTCTGCCTTTCCGTTATTCCTCTCGATAAACCGACAAGACGTCGCTGGTCAGAGGAATCGAGCAATGCCTTAGCTTGGATATGGCTCGAAATCCAAGACCCATTCACCCCTTCAACTTTGTCTGCGGGATTTACTTCCATGACCGGCTACGGACAGCGTATGTCTTACAAACTCTTTGGAGGCGCAAATCGAACAAACACAAACCAAGACTACCTGAGGCTCGTTCACATAATTTGGTGAGTATCATATTGACAGTTATCCCAATCGATGCGATGAGATAGATGTATCAATAGATGTATTGACACGAGGTCGCAAGACGCTTGTGCATGATCACATCCTTGTCTTGCGAGTCAGGGATGTTATCTTCTCTCTGAAAATTTAACTTTTGCTTTTTTGCCCCGTACCCTTTTTTCATTTCACTTTATCTGGCTCTCAAGTGTACAGCAGACGCTGACCAACACGCTTCCCCCCCATAGATTAAGATCTCGAAGTACCGTTCCCGCGTATAACGGATAGTTCAAGTGTTCTGTGAATGTTTTTATCACTGTCTCGTAGCGGCCAATTTTCTATGGCCCCTCGAAGCCAGATGAGCTAAGTTTACCTGTATGAGGCTGCTGGGCGTCGCGCCGCGCTGGAGAT
The DNA here is from genome assembly GCA_021014945.1 of Leucogyrophana mollusca. NCBI lineage: Eukaryota > Fungi > Basidiomycota > Agaricomycetes > Boletales > Leucogyrophana > Leucogyrophana mollusca. Next base: position 29,964 of record MU266546.1, on the reverse strand, counting down.
AGCGACTGCGAGTTCTATCTTGTTGGCCGCGGTGATGGAGAAGCTTAGTATAGCACAACGTACACAGTCCTTCCTGAATCCCGCGAGACCTGTTGCCTCACTAGGAGCACACGTGTATACCAGCCCGACCGCACACGCATCGCCTTGCCCAAAACTCGAGGCGCTAGAAACTCGCCACGACACATCTACGCCCTTCACCAGCCCTATTATCCGATTCCGGATGGTTTCCACTCCGCGCGCGTGATACACGAGGCAAGACAACCGAGTCCGCATGTTGGCCCGAATGGTATATATGTGCATGGGTCTTCACCATCCCTATCATCCCTTTCCCCGACCTCAACGCGCCAGTGGATCACGATCCGCCATTGGACTTGACTTACCAGTGATTACTCACCCGAACTTTCACCCCATCTATACTTCACCCACTCCCTGATATTGATCCAACACGATGGATATCGAAATGTCTTCTCCAGTCGGTCCCATGATCGTCTCGAATTACGAAGAGAGCCATCATCACGGCATACCGGTGAGTTCACAGGACCCCGTGCTTCATTCCGCGTACTAATCATGCTGATGCAGGCATACGGTGCCGAGTTCGATCTCTGCGAGCTTCTCCAAACAATGTCACTCTCCCGAGGTAAATCCAAAGTGAGTTAGATCATAACCCATAGGAGCATTGGTGCACGATTCTGATACGGATGTCCCTCTACCACTTTGTCCATTGAGAAAGGATCCCGAAGCAGAATTCATCCCCTCTGCCCCATATGCCTTGCCAAGGGGAAACGAGGACGATGCAGGCACGGAGGACCCGGCGTACCATGTAAGCTCTTCCCCCCGCTGATCATCTTCGTCACCTCATCAGCACAATACACCATACATAGTCCGACGCATCGGAATCGTCAAGCTCAAACTCCACCTACACCCCATCTCCCCTGCCCACGTCCTCCATCATCACTACCCCCACCTCCCCGCCGGCATGCGCCTTCCTCCAATCCATCCTCGCCTCACTCGCGCCCACATCTCCCGCGCTCTTTCCCTCCCCCCATCCATATCCCCCCGCGGAACCTCTCCAGACGACCGGCGGCGCCTACCTCGAGACGATTCTGACGCATCGCGCACTTCTCGGTGCGTTTCCACCGGGCCACAAGGGGTGTGCAGTGGCGCTGAGCGAGATAGCTCGGGCGCTGGAGGTGAGAGCATGGAGAGCTGATAGGGACTCGGACGCCGAGGCTGTTGTTGCATTCAGATATGAGGCTCATGTCGCTGCGATGTGGGTGTAGGGATGGTGCCGGGTAGCGCCTTAAGTTATGTAGGAATGAGGATCTTAAATGGCATGTACATAATGACGCAACATTAATCCCAGCGTGAACATGATACGAAGTTTTGACGGTCGGCCTGGGTGCATGATCTCAATTGCTGCCTTCATCGCGTTCTTGAGGGTGCAGCAGAGGTGGCGGGGACGCTGCCCAGGTGAACATAGTGATATTGTCGCTAACGCGCTGTACCATTACCAGGGCCCAATTCTAAGCGTCATTTTCCACATTGGAATAAAGTGAAGGAAACCGAAAATAAGGATTAGAGGAGCCACCAAAGCAAGCGAATAATCCCAGAATAGTTAGTATGATGCCCCCTATCACACCCCCCGCTATGCCCCCAATGGAACCAGGGGACAGTAAGGATCCACTGTCACTATTGGTACCCGAAGAAGTACCTGTGTCGGATGGGGAAGTGTACGAAGCGGTCTGTGATTCGGGTGGTGAGCTGGTGGGTGCGGGAAGGCTTGCAGCGGGAGGTAAAGTGGACCCTGTAGCTTGCGACGAGGATGCACTAGTATTAGAAACTGTTTTTAAATCGAAACAACAGTTGTCCATGAGCGCCTATGAACGTCTCTGCAGCACCGACATGGACGGACCTGACGGTACATATTCCAGATAGTCCAACCACACGGTACTGGTCTGATTGACCGCTGGAGTAATCACCAGTTCGTGAGGCCCATCCTCCAGTACACCTGAGTCGTAGAATACTTGTGAATAAAGCACGGTTGGAGAGCTTGGGGCCATGTAAGTCGACGTAGGTAGCTGATCTACGTTGTACATCGACTCCGGGGGGATGAGATTAAGTCCCTCTGCGGCCGGGACGGTGCCGTATACCGCGACATGCGTGCCTGCCAGAGCTCGTGTTAGAGGAGAGGGGCAGAAGTGCGATATTGGCGTACCGTTGAACCAGAAACGTGCCTGCAACGATGATCCAGCTGTCATTGCCCCATGCGTCGTATTGACATACTCAGGGTAAGTACCGGCGATGAGCCAAAAGCCGGTATAAACGATGCTCATACTGGTGTCATCCACAATAATAGGAGTGGACATGGTTGGGATACCGGGATAAAAGAGTATACTGGCACACAATCTACCTATCGTCATTTATTCGGGAGAAAAAGGTCTCGTGAACCCATTTTCGGTGCAGGGGCACATCGTCCGAGTGGAACTGCTGTATCGGGCTCCCGAACTTGTCACATATAATTAATACTCGTGACATCGATGAGTAATTGGCGCTCTAAGAGTCGAAGATAGCTGCACAAAAGAACGAACCTGTGTGCCTTATACTTAGACTGATCAACGTGTGCGATGGCCAATGGCAGGCTATACGCCAAGGAGATCCCTTAGCGCTGAACGGCCGGCTTGAATAGAAGCGTGAGGAAAGAGAGCAACATATTCCTTGGAAAAGGGAGAGGCTTGGAAGAAGGCAGAGGTACCGTTCCCCACCAGCTGCTACAAGCTACAGCCGTTTTCGAGCGAGCCTCATGACTGTCGCCGCTGAGATAGAGTTATTGTTAGAGCAAGGGGTATCGAAGAGCGTATTTACCCTACAATCACCGAGGATTCAAAGTCTCCAGTGCCAAGGGAGGGGAGTATATAGCGGAGCGAGGCTTCTGACGGAGGGATACTCTTCCGTTGCTCATGCAAACTCCCGTCAAAATGTCGAAAGGAACGGCCTGAAAACCTTATTCGGTACAAGTCCATATCGGCAAAAGACAAATTAGACACACCGGCACCTTCTGGATGTTAGTGGAAGGCAGAGCGCTTGTCAGATATCTCATCGCAATATAAGCAACCATAATACCTGCATCGGGTTGGCAACACGTCATACGCTACCATTGACTGCGGTGGTATTCTGGCAAATAACAACTGTGTGAGTTCGGATGGCACAAAAGCAAGCAGTGTCAATCACGAACTGATATGCACAGGACGTGTGAACTAGGTCACCCGGTTTGATTATATATATAGTCCGAGCTTACAGTATAGAACCATTCCCCGGGTGCCACAGTAAGAGCCCATCTGTACTTATGAAACCAACGGACCCACCCACCAATCCGCACCATGGCCCTGGAGACAGGAGTACGAGGGGAAGGAATAAGGAAATATACGGTGTCCGCACCTTCATAGACCCTCTGCGATCCAGACACCGAATTGCACCGTAGTTTAATTGAGAGTGCCACCTCGCGTCGAGGGGCAAGTTGAGTGGCTGCAACACAATTGGGCATGTTATGTGACTCCGCAGTCGAGATCGAGCGAACCGGCGCCGACAACGAATGGCTCCGAGATAATCTTGGTCGAACTGCGGACCCGGGGGGCTATCTGCATCGAGTTAGACAAGCGCGAAGTCCCGAGTCCGGAGTGCAGCGCCAGCCTGTGAGGTTAGGAGGGTGCACGACCGTGATAGATGCAATGGCGGGATATGCGCATTCCACAGTGCTCGCATCCAGGAAATTTACAAATGACTTATCCATGCTCCGGTGTATCAGGGACAGGCCTGAGGTACGTTTATCAATCGATATGACGGGCGTCAACTCGAGGGGTCTCCTCGATACGGCAACGCCTACTGTATGGGATAAGATCAAGCTCAGTGCGCAGAAAAACACGAGGCCAGAGTAGGAGGCAGTGACCATAGCACTGCGGTCAACAGTTAGGAGCTAGGGATTTCGTTATGGCACGATCCGGTAATTAGCAAGGATCCCTTTGAAAGGGATCCTCCTGTTCGAGTCAATGGAACCACGACCTACAGCTCTAGTGAACTTCTGGCCGCTGTCGCAATTACCTCGACCAGCCCGAGAAGATAAGCCAAATTACATACAGCTCACACAAAAATACGCACTTACCGGACCATGCTCTAGTTGCAAGGTAGGCAAAGGCACAACTTGAGGCCGGAGGATACAGTCGGAGCTCGGCACCAAGAAGGTTGTTCTTCGACTCCAAGCATCACCAAAATTGCGGAAACGTGACATGGCCCGATATGGCATGTCGTCGGCGTCGCCGACCTCGCCATGGTGGCAAGGCCAGGTATGATGACGTCGGGACAATCCCCGCCTACGTCAGGGGATGCGAGGGCGGGTGTCGACGTGAGTGTGAGATTACATTACCCATAGCTAGGTAATATAGGTATCTATGTATTTATTGGCCAGATATTCAGTGACCGAATGCAACAAACTACCTACAGAACACCATACCCCTCCTCCGCGAGGATGTCATCATCGAGCTCTTCCCCGTCGTCGGCTTGAATACCCACGCCGTCGTCGTCCGCGTCGTCGTCGTCGTCGTCGTCGTTGTCTTCGTCGCCGCCGCCGTCGTCATCTTCCTCCCTCTCCCCTTCCTGACCCTCAAGTTCATCCTCCTCGTCTTCGACGTCGTTACCACCATCGGCCTGAGGTAAGACAACGTCGTCTTCTTGTTCCTGTTTGGTGCCGCCGTCGTTCTGCAAAAAATCGTCCCACCCGCGTGTAGCTTTGTGCCCGATGCCGCCCCCTCGAAAGCGCATGAACATATCCCGATCCACGAACCTCGTAAATCCTATCAGCGGAGGCGGCATATAGATAGCAAAGATTAGTACTTACATATTTACATAGAAACAGCTCCAGTCGGCGTCTTCTTCTTCGCTACGACGAGCAATTGACGGTTCGAGGTAGTTCTGTGTGCGCCCATAAGCAAACCCACATCACGGACCCGGGAAGTTCGTTAGAAGACTTTGTAAGACCTTGTAAGGGATTACATACCCTTTGTCATTTCGGCAAAATCCACATGTAAGGTCATATAATGTAATACAACGAACTTCCCAATTCCGTGATGCAGGAATGAGGTGCACTCCACGTATAACTTGGTCTGGGTCCAGAAATCCGAATTCGTCGGGGTCGTAGTCTTGCATGAAGCCAACCCGATGAAGGCGGCGTGCTGAGAATCCTGCGCGAAATGCGGTATCGCGTCCAAACCACCGCACGAACAAGAAATTCATACGTTGAGGGGCCGAAGATTCCGCGTCTTCGCCGTAGTCTCGTACGTTGACGTGGAAGATGCGAATGACGCGAGCGTACCAATAGGGATGTCGTGCGTCATCTTCTTCATGGGATAAGACCATGATGTCGGGGCGGGTTCGAAGACTGATAGAATCTTGTTCTCGCCGTAGGTCGTAGGTGGTATAATTGACCCGTAAAAGACTGTGCTCGTACAATTGGTTTTTTGCGATGCTGATTGAATCCCGGTCCTCGTCAGTGAAGTTAGGCTCTTCACCCGTGTAGGCGATTCCTCGAAGGCGTGATAATAGGTGATTTTTGAGCCGGGGGATAAAGTCCTGTACCAGGTAAATAGATAGCAAAGCGTGTGCATTGAAATCACTTACGACTGTGGCCGGGTCATCAGTCAGCTCGCTAAGCCACGCTGTAAGGTCGTAAGACGTCCTTGCAGATTCCGCGATATGGTAGTGATCGGATGGAGAGGTGCGCAACCTCCTTCGTTTTGGATTGGGATTCCGGGCTGATTCTTCAGCGGTGAGTCGCTCCCGGCGTTCCATGATCTTGCCAATAAGACGATCCCGTGCCTCTAATCGGCTCATGCTCTGTACTGTGGTTTGCTTATTCTTCGATGTCCTCGGGTAACGACGCTTGACACGCCGATGCTGCAGTTCGCCCTGGAAAATGTCAGAGGACTAAAACACCCTACAGTAAAGCACATACCGTCTGAGTTGAGTAGCTATCTGTCGTGCCCATTCGACGGATTGTGTTGGGATAATCGCCAAGTGCATGGTACTTGTATGTATTCAAGTTTAATTTCTTTCGTTTCGGCCCTGTTCGTTTGGTTTTGCTCTCGGGGTTCTTCTCGTGACCAGACTGTGCTTGCTTGGAGGCGAGGGCAGATGTACGACGGCCACGCGCAGCGTACTCTTGTGGAAGCTCTCTTGTGTCGTAGTGGTCACAAATTGTGTGCTGGAACTTGCGTACAGTTTGCCCAAGACTGATTGTAGTGGCGTCGAAGAAAGTGAGTGTGTCGTCCGTGTGTAAGCGAAGTTTTGCGTAGGCATGCCAGGTACCCAACTCGAACAGAAGGTCGAGAAGTATCGTGTTGTGTGACTTGTCCAATAGGTGTTCGAAGACTGGCATGGCGCACTGTAATCACTTAGACGTGATATCGAGATTAAAAAGCGTGAAAGCTTACCTGCAAGAGATCTTCAAAGTCCCGCGCTGCCATTCGTTTCATTGCGGATGCGTTTCTATGAAAGCGTCGGATGGTCCCTCGTCCAAATGTGGGCACACTTCGATAACTATGGTGCTGTTCAGATGCGCCATGGATTGATATTGTGGGTATACGCACCGCTTATTCAGTTCCTGAATCACGTCGCCCCCAACGGCAACAAGTATCCGCATGAGGTGTGTAAATATTGCTTTCCAGACACCGATCTCGAACTCGTGAAGTTGGTCGACCACAAGCATAGAGAAGACATCGAAATCGAATTCGAAAAGGCGCTCGGAGAAAGCGTTCTGCATTGCGTGTGAGTGAGCATGACGTCGAGGATGAGTTAGTGGAGATACTTGCAACCACGGGTACGTAGGAGTACTCGTCCAGAATCGCCTTGACACGAGTCCCGTCGACTGCAGCGCCCAGTTCAAAAATCAGGTCACGCGCCTCCTTGACATGCCGGCGTCGTGCCTCGCTGTCAACTCGCTGCTGTGTGTGACGCTGCTTCATATCGTACACAGTACCCATCTTTGGAACGTCCGACTTCTTCACGAGACAGCGGGGACACAGACATTTTCCTAGGAACTTGATTGTTGCGAGGAGAATCCTGTAAGAAAATATCAGTATAACTATCACCGTCTGCAAATAAACACCCTCACTTTTCGGGATAATCAGCTGAGTAAGTAAAAAAGCGGGGGAATATCCTTCGTGTGATGCCATCCCCACAACGAACCACAATTCCATGCCGGTATGCGTGCATGAACTTGTCGTCGAGGAGAAGCATCCAGATTGCGTGAAAGAGTTCGCGTTTGCAGTGTGTGAGCACGTCACTGGTTGCTGATGTGCCGAACATGGATACGTAGGTGTCTTGAATGTCGTCTGGGAGCTAGCATAGATGTTTTAAGTGTCACGCAATGAAATGAATGATCAAACGTACCGTAGGAATATATGCTACATGGTGGCAAGCTGGGGCGGTGGGTTTTACTCGAGTATATTTTGACTGATTGCCGAAGAACAGATAGAACGGCCACATTGATGCGTCTCCAAAGCTGGTGAGGTGAGTAGAATCCGACCAGAGCATGAGAGACGCAACGACACGTTCAAGATCGTCGCCAGGCTCTCTCGGCAATGCATTGATTTCTTCGTATGCGTCGAGCATGGGAGAGGATGTGTAGGCCTCAGAAAAGACTTCAATTGTGCGTTCCTCTGACACCTTCCAATATTGACGAAAGGGTGTCATATGGAATGTCGTAGAGACGTCGTCCTGGAAAACAGAGGTAATGATGTCGCTAAGGGATCGATGAAGTACGTTTGGGATCTCCAACTCAGGTGCATCCGTCTCTGACGGCCAGGTAGTGCGCTCCTTGGGAAAACGGATCCTGACAGTCGATCGTTGCCAGCCGTTTTCTTCGCGGAATGGATTTGCTTTGTTCTTAAGGTAATTGTCGAGGAGTTTGGCCTCACGGGCATGATTAAAACCTGGAAGATCCTTCGGGTCGAAGAGGGGATCTTGAAGGAAGGCCGAAAGTCGATCTAGTTCGATAGTGGACTTGTCGTTACTCCCTGAATAGTGCCAAGCCATCAGAAGGCCACAGCTTGGGTTGGTAAACGGAGCAAAGAGCTCGTCTGGTCCGATTTCTGATGATGGTAAGCCGCTAAGTACCCCAGCTGCCTTCGCACCAGGGTGTTCTCCAGCTTCGAGGGCAGGTGCATCACAGACATTGTTCAATGTTGTGTTATCGGGGGGTACAAGTGTCGGATGAGCAGAGTAGACACGATATAGGCCCATGGAGTCAGGCCGTGTTTCGTAGGGAACGAGAAGATGTGGTGCGGGTGCTGGCTCTTCGTCCACAGGCTCTTCATCCAGGTCGGGTGGTTCGGCCGGCATATACTGTGGCTCTTGAACACGACCACGCTGCTGCCGATTGCTGGGAGGCATGTGAGCAAGGTGAGTGGCACTCCCAGGAAGGAAATCGGCGAAGCGGGCTGGCATGCGAACACCACGTCCCGAACGTTTGGACACAACGGAAGGTCCTGCATCCGGTGCAGGTGGGAGAGGGGATCCCGCCATACCAGATGGTCCTGCGACCATGTAATCTTCCTACGAGAGTGTGAGTTAAATGTAGTCAATAGTAAATATATACATGCGTCTATCTGTGGTGCCATTTCGTCGTCAACATCCATTGGGACTTCATGGGTGATCTCTTCGTCCTCTATTTTCTCTAGCCGTGCCCTCTTTGGCTTCTTCTTCTTCTTCTTGTCTGATTTTCGTTTCTGCTCAAATAAACGGTTAGTTTGCATCCGGTTGCCTTCACATTGGCCTGCATGACCCGAAAGCTCCCTCTGAGTTTTGAATGAGCGGTCACAGCCGAGACAAGGTAGACTCATGTCCATAGCAAACACGTTGTTGGACAGGGAGAAAGCGGGGGATGGGAAGGGATGACTCGAGCTTGCAGATGCATATACTTATCTCAAATGGCCGGCACCAAATTCATAACAGGGCAGGCACAAATGGGTATATTGTCAAGCCAAAACGATAGGGTACAGATGATAATCAACTAAACATAAAGGTCAGAGATCATCTGCGACTGCGAAAGTCGAAAATACATACCAGACAACCCCAGAACTCCTTCAAGGCTTGTATTTAGGGTGTGGGGGTGCTCTCCGGGAGCTCAGAGATGGTATCGGGGTTACTGCAAGTGTCAGACATACCTTGGGCTTGGGATGATCAGAAACGAAGTGTCCCTCAGTGAGCGGTGGACTGTTAGAGCGTGCAAGAAGCAATCGCGCTGCAACGCATCGCGATGTTCCCACGGTTTACTAGGAGGAATCAGTGCAGCTCTCCTGCATGGTTTCGCACCCCTTGGCCTTGTACCACTATCATGGCTCGTAAACGAAGCCCCTCTGTGCATTCTGATAGTTCTAGTAGTAATTCTACGAGGAGCAGTCAATACAGCAATCCCGGGACCTCAGTTTCTCCCCCTGGCACCTCTCCACCTCAATCCAAGAACCCCGCGAAGCACGGACAAGATGCATCTGACGCGTTTAACGCGTCCAATAAGGACGAAAGAAAGGCTAAAAAGGCCAGGTGTGATCCGTCCACCTGGCTCTCCCTAATCAGCGCTGAGATTGGGTTTTCAAATAGGACAAGTGATGATCGGGGCAGAAAATCAACAAAACGTTCTAACCGGTGAGCTTTTCTTAGAAAATGTTACCATATACTGACAGTCTCTCAGAAAATCTGGTCGGAAGGTCCTGTCTGGTCGCGATCAGTGTATCCAGGTTGCACGCTGGATACCTCGTGCCCTGGATATGTTTTGTGATCTGAAAACAGTCATCAAAGTCTGCTTCCTTCTCGAAGAACAAGAAGCCGCGGAACAGGACAGCGACTCTGAGGATGAAAACGTGAAATCTACGCGAGTTAAGATTCTATCTAAAATGTAAGTGCAAATATGGTCAGCAGCTCGCCAGGAAAGTGTATGTATGCGCTGCTTTTTCCTCTTATAGCGACAAGGAGACCCAGGAACGTTACCAGCGCACATATAGGTATATCATGGACAACGCACCATACCTTGGCGAGCTGGTAGGAAAGAAAAAGAAACAGGAGCAGCTCGAGGAGTTAATATCCGAGGTAAGTAACCCAATCATTGATGCCCCCGCACTCACGTGTACTCCCCACAGATGCAAGATATGATATCTCATACTCGGTCCGAGGACTCCTCGCGCATCAAGGCGCAGATCGGGCGCTACGCCGCGCCACATCCCAACGTGAAGCTCATCAATCCGCCCGTCGATGTCAAGTCACGCGACAAGATGGGATTCAACCATCCCGAACTCTGTGCACTCATGATCAATGTGAAGCACTTACAAGATTACATCAAGGACCCGAAAGAGTATGTAGGACATTTGTTCTCGTCTTTCTCCTTGACACTTTCGTAGAACCCGCGCAAAGCTTCTGAATGGCACCATCAAAGTCACCGCCTCCCAATACCCAGCCTTCTTGTATTCTGGTGACGTGCCTGGCGAGAACTTCGACGCCACCAACATTGTCGAAGGTCTGTTAGAGGGATATCTCCCCGAACGGGTGCGTTCGAACATGTTTTACTTTGTACGATAAATACTGATTTCACGCAGATTCTTAAGCATATATGTACATCCCCATCCTCCGCGCTATCAAACAGCGACTCAGCGGGCACGCGTCCTAACAACGCCAAGATTCACGGCATGACAGAGGTCCACGCAGAACATGTCGCTTACGCTGTGGTACAGGTCAGTCAGGTATATGCCTCATACTACTTACACTTTGACATGTCTTTCTAGGGTCGCTTTGCCATCAGCTCACTCGATAAATGGAAAGAAATCGACGCTAACTTTAACTACCGTGAATTTTATTACAGGATTGTGCATCTGCTTCGGCACTTGGGCGATAAGGACTGGGCGAAGTCAATTCTCGCACGTTTCAATAAGTAAGTTTTGTTGATCTCTTCACCATGCGATGAGCTCAAAGTACAGGTCATTGTTCGGAGACGAAAAAGGCAACAATGCCACTCCTCTCGACGCTGAAGACGACGCCGACGACGATATGGCATTGATGCAAGCACAGCTGGCTGCGCGTGCCGCTGCCGTCTCCAACCCACCGCCACCTTCATCCCCCGTCGACAAGCCACTCGATTACCAGCCTTTGTCGGCCACCCCAGCCCCAACCTCGCCACTCGCCAACTCTGAATCGCCAACGCCAATAGCCCAAGCACCCCCTGGCAACGCTAAGCCCACGGCGGCACCCCCGGAGCTCACTGGCACTCCCAACGGCCCTGGTGATGGTCCCCCGACTCCAAACGCTACAACCGCCAAGTCTGCTGTGGCGAAAGGTAAGCAGAAGGAGGACCCGAGGCCCATAACGCCACCCCCCGTGCCCCCCGTGCCCACGCAAACGCGAAAGCGCAAGGCCACGGCCCTCCCAACCCCAAAGACCGCCGAGGACGACAGTGACGAAAGTTCTCTCACCTCCGAGGACGAACTACAGAAACCCACGAAACGCAAGCAGAAGCCAAGCGCCAAGCAAGCTCCCGCCTCGCGTTTGAGGAAGACGAGGAAAAAATAGTTAGTAGGTATGATACAGCTCTGTTCCTCGCTCGTCACTGATTCAAACTTACTCCACAAGGCTGCCATCACGATGATCTCCCGCCTCCCATTCTCTGCCGGCACTTCTCGACCCTCTTGCACCACCCTCTCGCGTTTTCCGGATTCCCAAGGGCCCAACGCCTCACACCTTTGCACGACTCACCTCGCAGAAGACTCTGCTCGTCTCGCGCTGTTCGAATCACTGGCACTACACCTGCCTTCATGTTTGTTCTCCTCGTATCCTCTCGCCGTACTTACAATATTGATGTTTACTGTTCTCGCAACGCTCACGGACCCCCCATGTCGACCTAGTACCATCACCCAGACAGTCACTCATCACCACTCTCTAGAAATTCGATTCCATTAATACATATGTATTACTATACCATGATGATATACATATATCGTGCAATATCTCGTTGATAACGCGTTGTCAGGTGGCGGCGTCCTGCAAGGTAGACGTCACAATATCATAAACTGGGAATTTCTCTATTGCCAGACGTCGAGGACCACGTCGTGATATATGTTACACCTGTGACATGTATTATATGCGTATATATGGCCATATCTACGTTCTGCAATTTTGGTGATGAATCCGTGGTGAATGGACAATGAGAATTGTGATTCATGGAGCCATTTCTACCACGGAATCGGAATCGAGTTGACGCCGATTCTGCGTATGGCTCTTCGTGTGTCACCTATGCTGCACAGGCTATGGTGATCCGAATCGTGGCCAAGCCGTCGTGGGATGTTGAAAGTTGGCCGCAGGCGCTGGCCAAATTGAACGTGCTTGGCGTCACTAAGTTGCTGTTCCCTTGCCATCCTAGCGACATTTGCACACTCCAACGGCGCTTTCGGCACCGCCGACGGCGTGGAGCTATGTCCTTCCTGAATGGTTCCACTCCCTCGAAGTACTGGCCCTACTCTTCCCTTACCCCACATCCGAGTCAACTGGCCAGGGAATAGACGCTCAGCTGACGGGCGAAGCGATGCTGCCATCAATCCTGAATCAGCGGCAAAGATGGAGACAAAATGGACGTAAGAACATCTTGGCGTCTGAGAATCGCCTATAATTATACTGGGTTTCTTCTGGGACCCTGACCCTCCCCATCTCCCTCATTAAACTCTACTTTCAAGCACTAATAATCCGCACCACTAACGACGACATGGCCTCGAGGAACGTCCACGCTAACGGTTCGTCCTTCCTATGCTGAAGCCAATCCAATGATGCTGATTGGGACATCTTCCACATATAGAGCCTTTACGAGTTAACAGTGGTGTCCCCCGAGCGCACACCGAGCCCTCCAGCGCACTTATGAGATTGATGATGACGACGAGACACAATATTGGGGATGATGATCAGCCCGGCATAGAGATATACCCGCCGCCGGGCAGGAAACGTACGTCGTCCAACACTTCGCTGGATACGGAATTCATTGCATTCCCTGTAGGTACACAGAAAGATCAGGATGAGGCCGACGAGAAGGCGCGCAAGAAGGCGATGAGGGACCTTGTCAATTCATGGCAAGAACGACTGCAGCTGATCAGCGTCATCGTGAGTCGAGATCTATTCATCGTGCCAGCAGCGATGATTTATGTGGACCTCTATCCCAGACAACTTTCTTCGCGTCGATCGAAGCCGGGATGCTAGTGAACACTACGCCCAGTCGTGATGCAGGCACCAGCGATGCAGACTCCAGCAATCTCGTCCTCAAAGCGTCCAATGCAGGTTTGATGGGTGCCCTCATCCTGCATGTCTACGCTGGTATGTTGAGCTGCCTGGATGAAATAAAGGTTCGGATACTCACTGCAATGCACGCACAGCGGTCCTATCGTTCTTAGCGGCGTTCCTTATAATCAGATATAAGCTCAAGGAAGCTACAAAAGAAGAGTTGATGATGGAAGGCATCCAGGTTGTCTCTTCCCCTCTTGGTGGTTCCCTTAGAGTCAAAAGCGTTGAGCGGGATGCCTCAGATCCGGAGGGACCGGGACCGATGATGCATGAGAATAGTTCGCCAGTCACCGCCAGGAGTGACAGTTCAGACAGCCAAGGTCGTAACCTGCGGTCGGGGTCTACTCCAGCTGAGCCTCCCATCTTTTCCAAGAACCCTCATATTGAGCAGGTCGGGCCATTCCGGTGGAACATCACCTCAACACAATCGTCCCATTTACTGAGCCGGTTCCATACGCTGTGCATCCTCTTGGCGGCCACCGGGTTTGTCCTTGCGATAATGGGGATCATACTGTATGCCTGGGCCCTGCAGCCTATCGAGGTCAGCGTGTTTGCGACGGCCTGTTTGGGCGCTGCTGTGCTCGCCATGCTCACCTTGGTGGTATCGTGATGACTGTGGTACCTCAGCGCGCGGTAGATGACAGAAAGCCGGTCCAGGCAACCGTGGTCCGTTGCATCGATACATACATATGTCGACTCGCTTGGCGATCGACTATCAACGTCCATTTCTCATCTCTTCGATCTCTCCACTCTCACATACCATACCCTTTCTTAATCTTTTGTTCGTACATACCATATATCACGAGGCAACCTCTGTCAGAGTTTGTAATGCATACCATGAACGTGAGGACAAACGTGCAGATGGAGTGATAGGTTTGATGTGACTTGTAAGCATGCGGAGGCCATGTCGAAGGTTGTCTCTCGGCCGACGAAAATTTGGACAGATTTTGACGGAAATTCACATTCGCTGTCCATGCAAGTAGGCGGATCACAGAGTCCGAGTGACAGATCGACCGAGCGAATGACAGCCCAGAATCAGAAAGTGCCCTGTAATTTTGGCCAGGAACACGGAGCAGTACAAAGACAAGTGATTGGTTGACTCGGAACTGCCAAAATCTTGCCTGTGCCCCAAAAATACCTCTGCGCTTAGAGAGAGGTGGCCGCCTTGCTCTCTTACCGGTGGACTAGAGCCCGCCGAGCAAGGAGCCGCACTGCTCCCTCAGCTCAAGTCCCGTCCGACGCTTCTACGATTCATCCTGCCCTATATATTTCCTGCGTTTCGCATTTCTATCTTTCCTATCATATCTTGTTTTCCTCCTAACGCTTATCGTGAAGTGGTACTAATCTCCATACCGTAATCGGGCTGCAGAACCATTGCGCTTATCGTCATGGCCAAGTCTCATCATGACAAGAACACTTTGTCGATTCGTCTGACCGAGTCTGTGGTCTTTTTGCGCACCTCCGACCCTACTGGCAGGCGTGCCGAGGACGGGGCGTCCCCGGCCTTGGTTCGCGGTCTACTTACTCTCAACATCGTAAAACCTACGAGGATATCAAGCATTGAGCTCGAATTGCAGGGCAAGGCAACCACCTCGTGGCCTGAAGGTACGCCGCCTATACTCATGGTTGCAGTGCACCTAGTAATGAAGTAGATACGAATCACGTAGGTGTCGGTGCACGTCGCATCGAGGTGACGGAGGAACACAAAATCTTTTCTGCTTCCGTTGTTTTCTTTCGTGCATCTGCGCATCCCAGCTCCAGGCGTACGGCCTCCGTAGGACCCGGCCTGTCGCTGGCGCATGAACACGACGATATTAGCACCCCCTTGGACCGAAGTCCCATCTCCACCCCGCATAATGAACCTGAGGCTCCTGTCATCCCCTTTCGCAGCGCTAGTGTCGACCCTCGCAGGGCGGATGCAGGTCAGATGTCACGTCGCGTCAGCTGCGATGCCTCCATTCTTCGGCGTGAATCTCACCATCACCAAGAGAGCGGGGAGTTCGAGCCTACCCCGCCGTACGGTCCACCTTCACTGGACCAACGTCCCGTGCTCTCGCATTCCCACTCGGGATCGACGTCTAACTCCGGCAATGCACGATGGGAGGAAAACCCTGCGCAAACGCTCGAGGACCTTCGTCGTGCACTGAGAACCAATCTCGAAGCTCCCCAGCCAAGTTCGTGTCCCAGCCCCTATTTATGTCTATGAACGCAGTTGCTGATATCAAAGCAGGCCCGCCTAGTCGCGCACATAGTGCGTTTTCCCCAAGCTACACCAACGGCGGCTCCTCGGCGTCCAGCATCTACTCCCCTGCGCTATCGCGCAGACCCAGTATCGAAGATGTCCCTGAAGACGAACCAATGTCCAATCAAACCACTCGTCTCGCCTCACGAAACCATTCCGACAACACCTCTCCTTGGAAGGAGAAGGAGCACGACGAACATCGTGGCAGGAAGCACGCGCGCTTCACCTTTGCAGCGGTTGCGAATGCGTTGGATGCGATGAAGGATCGCGTTCGGTCGCAGTCTCCACGTACGGCCTCAGAGCGGCGGCCTGAGCTTGTCAAGGATACGCATCACGAGGGCGAACGCGGCCGTAAACTGGACAAGGGGAAAGGGAAGGCTTCTGAGGCACAGGTACAGGTGCATCACAAGGGGCTGGGGCTTGGCAAGGTACTCCGTCATGATAGCGAAGACCACAAAGACTCTGGCGAGGGATGGAAAGAGTTTAAGAAAGGTACGTTGTAACTGTCTTTGGCCAGTGAGACTTAGTAACAATTCTATTTTAAGGCACTTACACCTACCCGATATCGTTCACGATCCCCAACAATTCGCCGCCAACTATCGAAGCTGACCATGGCTCGATGACGTGGCGCCTCAAGGCAGAAGTTCATCGACCCGGGGCGTTCAAGTCGAAACTGACCGCGTCCCGAGAGGTGCTGGTCGTTGCGAGCCCTGGAGAGGAGGATACAGAAGACACAGACAACATCATCGTCGAACGACAGTGGGATTCGCAGCTGCAATATTTGATCGCGGTGTCCGGGAGAAGCTTCCCCATAGGAGGCGTGATGCCCATCACACTGACCATCATGCCTCTTACGAAAGCCAAAGTACACCGGATCTCCGTTTACCTCGATGGTAAGTCATCATTGAATGCTGGGTCTCTAATGTCGGTAATCTAATATACTTTTTTCGGCAGAGCGAGTGGACTACTACACGCAGATGAAGCGCGTCGCTCGCTCACAGCCTGTGCACCGCGTTCCGCTCCTCACGCTTAAAGCCGCCGGTGATAAGTCTCCCCACGACAGTCAACCAATCCTCCCGATCACCTCGGACGACCCTCATGCCTTCAGAAAATCGCCCTTTTACCGACTCCTTGGGCCCGATGACGACGAATCTGAAATGGCGTCGTCGCTCATGGGTCCGGGGCCATGGACGTTCCACCACGAGGTCCGGCTGCCCGAGTCGTGCGGGATGCTCAATTTCTCAAACCGCAACAAGCGGAGTAACATTATGGTCAATCACGTCCTCAAGATCGTGTTCCGAGTTGAGCGAGGGGACGATAGCGCTATCGACCCGAAGACTAAGAAAAGGAAGCTTTTCGACATCGTCGTGCAAACTCCCGTGCACATTCTTTCGGTAAGATACACAACATATTTCTTAGTGATTGGACACGGAGCTGACTGCGCGATGGTTAGTGCCGATGTGCTCCACAATGGATGTCGCTCCCGCGGTACTGCGAGGTCCTCGATCGCGATCTTATCGACAAACAAAGAGCGTGTCCTTGTGATTTCCGAAAACTCCGTGGGACGCATTCGAACCTCGACGAGGCGGGGGAGTCCCTCGACCGTGTCGCCTCGCACCGATCGACAGATTCATCTGCGTCATCGGCAGAGAACCAAACATCCATTAACCCACTCACGATGCCCTCACTAAGGGCCGGAAATACGGTGGCATCCCTCAGCAACCAGTATGAACGATTGGTGTCAGGGCAGGAGAGTGAGGCTGGGGAAGCTCCCCCGTCGTATGAGAGCATTGCCGGTAGGGCTCCTCAGCGCAGTTACATATAACATGGACAAACGAAGGACTGATAAATGTACTTTATTGGGAGGGTTAATGTTGTGGGATATGTTTTGTTATGATACGAGGGCGGCCATAATGGAATCGATTTAGCCTGGCTCAAACTCGTCGCGAGTTATGATTTCAGTCCTAGCCGGAGACCCCAGGAGAGAACATAGCATCCTCGGGCTTTGGCTCAACGGGTGGCAGCGAGCCTATGGAGCAGCTTTATACTGCAGGCACACTGACGGGGGTCAAATTAGGTGAGAAAAGCGATGAAAATGTCCTCAGAGGGGTGCAGGGGACACTTTGTATGGCATGTCGCGACTTTTATGGAAATTCTCGTGGCACGAGGAGTCTGGTGTGGAAGAGCATTTTGGAAAGATGACCCAGGATTGATCCATGATAGTCGTTGACTCAGCCGGATAGGAAGTGAAGTTACGAGGGACCCGTATCTGAGCAGCAATTCGGCGCCAAATCTTATACCAATGTCCGGGCCCGCTGCCCGGAACGTCGAACGTGAATCGAACCAGTTCCGCGTGTCCGGGTTGATGTGTCATGGGCCGTTATGTCTGCGAATTGTAGCTGCGAGTCTGAAATGCAAGGTCAATAATGCAGATGTACAGTGAATAAGCGGTGATAGGTATCCGACGAGTGAATAAGTTAGTCTAAATGATCCCGATATACTAGCAAGATCAATCCTCACTGGAGCCCGCATCAGCATAACATCTCAACCTGGACAAATGCTGACCACTCACTCTGCAGGCTCTCGCCGTAGGAACAAGTCAATGGCGGCTGAAAATGCTGCGAAGGCCAATCCGCCACCCAAAGCGGCTTTCGGTCCTGAATTGCGCGCTAGTACACCACCTGCCACAAATCCAGCTGCAACAGGGTTAACCATGTCATTTTTCGCTCGATACTGTGAATGTTAAATAGGCATTATGCGACAGAGCAGAACGCGAGACTTACACCTTCAATTACACACTCGATCCCAGCAAACAACGAACCGACTTTTCCGAACCCCTTACCGCTTCTCCACATCCCTCTCCCCATCTCCTTGAAGATCTCCCTGGCCTTCTGGGTGTTATTCATTCCGGCCTGAGTACGCTCTCGGAGTAATGGATCCTCATAGGCGAACGAAGCGGACATTAGCGAGAAGAATGCACCAATGCCAATTCCTAATAGGTTATTCTAGCAATAAATCTAGATGGTTCATAGACGCGAAAAGCTCGAGCAATAAACACTCACCACCGATACCTGCAATTACCGTTTTCGCTGCACAAGATTCCATACCCGCGGTCATCCAGCCTTGGTATTTTTTGGCCTGCATTAGCTGGGCGCGGTCTTCCTCTGTAAATCCTGGGGGAAGGGGCTCCCTCCCCGCAGGATACAGCGGGGCGACAAGAGGAAAAGCACTCATGATCGGTGAACGTCAAGTGTTCAGGCTTGCAGGGATAATTTTTGGAGGCAGGCTCAGCCGTGACCGATGTGACCAGGTGTCACGCCCTTCTCTCCTCTGGTTCAAACTCTGGCCACTAGTATTGTGTTACACCTTCCTTGACTGTGATTTGATTTCTCATCATACGTAGTGCTGCCATTGGCTTTAGTTTCATGTTCATATGCCTCTAATTCTTGTGTTTTGATGCTCTGTGACCTGCCATTTTCCCTACCTGATCAGTGTACCTCGGAGGTTCCGATGACGACGAGCGCGAGCCAACTTGTCTTGAGGCTGTGGATCTTTTGAGGCAAGCTGGTAATATTTTACGCGGTCATGGTACATCCACCAGATGTTCCATATTAATGCAAGCGCCCAGATAGCTATCTTGGGCTGCATTCTTTCAGTTCCACTTCTTGGGTACACTGATTCCGAAATGACTCTTCTTGGCTGCCTGGGTCGCTGAGGTGGAGCCACCGATCTGCTTCTCGCTCACGACTTGTGGATACAAACTTAAAGGGACGGGTGTCGGCACTTTCTGGCGAGGCAGACCTCAGCCAGCACTCATCAATGCCCAGCAGCCTCAACGGTCAGTCTAACAGCGATCGAAATTAGACTTGTTTCTATGCTGAAGTTCACCATCAGTAGGTCCCCGTCGCTCGATCCTCCTTGACGCTCGTCGCTGGCCATTCTTCGGCGGACTTATGCCTCCGTCGAACCTCAGTAACTCGGATCGCGACGTTGGCTTTATGACGAGGTTGAGATCGACGGCCGGATCACCCCTTGCCGGTGGAAACGCTGGTGGGGATGTTGAACAAGCTGGGTTCGAGTATGATCTACCTGGTACGTCACTCAGCTATACATGGCGCGACTATTGACCACCAATGCGCAGTTGATCGAGGTAAAGGCGCAAATGAGTCTGCTGGTGGGGGAACGGGTCAAGGATCCAGTGGACAATCGCAGCCACAGACGAGCACCGGTGGTGACGCAGAAGAGAACTCCAACCTGGTTTCGGCGTGGATGGATAGGCTTCAAGTTCTAACCGTAGTGGTGAGCACTTTTGATTCACCATGGCCAGAAACCAAGTTTGCTGACCTGAGCTGATGATATGTACGTTTGTGTTGCAATCGGCAGACAACATTCCTCGCCTCGATGGATGGTCAACTCTTTTCACTCACCACCCTCCCTTCTAATGTAACCCTCGGAACGACCACTGCCTGCCAAGAATTAGTTTATGCTAGCCTTTCTGGAGCATTGATTTTTCACGTTTGTGCATGTAAGCGGCACTCTATTCACCATTCCCATTTTTACACTGAATTGGAACCAGCCATCCTGGGTTACTTGGCATCATTTGTCTTGATCAAGTACACGATCATCGAGGCGTCCCCTCCCTCAAATGAGGATGATAAGCTCGGAGGAATTCTCTCCTCGCCATCATCAAAGGCGTACACTACGAACGATGTTGTTGTGGCGCAAGCGCAGCCCCAACCTCGTAAACGCGTGATCGTCGAGACTCGCCATCCCCTCAGGGCCTTCCGCGCCCCAGCCACATCTTTTTCTGTGCAAAGTCATCAACCCATTACGCCACCTATAGCTCTCCTTACACGGTGTTATTACACCACGCTCGCGCTCACAGCGCTGGGGTTCATTCTTGCACTGATGGGGATCCTAGCGTACATCTGGGCGGGACTGAAGATGCCAGTTGGGGTGTTCTCGACCATATGTTTGGGAATTGGGATAGGCGCAGGGGTGTGGTCAATCTCGTAAAGAACGACCGGGGACGTGCAGGGCGCTCCCCATGTTACATTGTATTACTTGCTGTGGGGCGTCTTCTTATAATTATCAAGATCTTGGTTGTATTGATAGTGTCCTTCTAGACGTCCGTGACAGAGAAGCTGTAGTGGGTATCCCTGTGGTTGACGCCAATTCTCATCCTGGGATATGGCTATGTCAACATCTCACGCTGTATGCTGTGAGCGCCTCCGGCGTTCATGATATTGCTGGCTGAAACACCATTCCGGGTATCACATTTCCCCCCCCGCCTTTACAGTTATAAACTGAAAATTGTGCCCTTCCTTCGATACCTCCATACCATACCGTCACTCTCCCTTCATCCCATGCTACAAGGCCTCCCCTTCGATGTACTCTTCGAGATCATGAAATACCTCGAGGTGATAGACATCGTCCGTATGCGACTGGTGAGTCTTCGTCACTCGTGACGACACTCCGTCCTCCGATGCCATTCCGATATAGGTCTCCAAAAAGTTCCACTGCTGGGAGGTGACACGCGATAGGGGACTGTGGAGCGCGTTATATCGGACGTCACGTCTCCCTCGTCCCCCAGGTCCATTTTCTTGGCAATCAATCGAACTCCTCGAAGACAACCTGGTCACAAGCGCCACAGTCGCTCGCAATTTATCGCCGAACTGTACAGCAAGACCTGTATCATCCCGTATCATCAATATTGGCAGTGGTAATAGAGATCACGCTATTGGTCTTGTAGCCGGCAGGTGGCTACTGGCATCCGACTATTCGCGGATCCGGTGCTTTGACTTAGACCATGCCGATAGTGAGAGCACCGTCGTCTACAACACCGAGCACACGTATTTCGGATGTTTCTCAGGGTATGGGGTGACGGGGCACTCCATGTCTTTCGTTGTTACTGCGACGAATGGGACCTGTGGGCATACAGGAGGGTCAATGTTAGTTACATCATGTCGGGTTTCCGTTGGCACAGATGGCTTACGCTGAGTTAACAGCAATGTCTTCAAATTGGGCGACGGCAGCCAGCCAGCACTGCTGGGACACCTTGTGTCAATAGTTCCTCTACGATACCATGCAAACCAAATCAAAGTGGTCCTCGGACCCCGACTCTTGGCTATCTATCCAACGGAAAGTCAGGACCTCCATGCACAGGTTATCATCATGGACACACAAACGTATCACCTGTATCAACTCCCTTCCAATGTCTCTGACCGACAGGTGAGAGCGATCTTGCTTTATCAAAAATGCGGCTTTGAGCTAATTCTCGGCCTGTTAGCTCGTTCATGACTTGTATGGTGCTAAATGTGCCTATCCGTACGTTATCTCATGTGCGAAGCACCTGTTGGTCTGTCGCACTGTCGCTGTCGTTCACGGGATTGACCGCGATTGGGCAACCTATGTGGAGGCTTACCCGATACCTTCTGGCCATGGAGATTCTCGTACACTCGTCGCATCTCACAGAGGGCTGCTAATGTGTGATATCGGCGTTGAGCCTGCTGTATTGCATGACTCTGTCACAGATTGCGCTACTGGGGAGTTGCGTATCTCGCTAGCAGGCGGCCGTCAATCAAGACGCACTGTTCACGACCCCTACGATTTCGCCGTTGTGCGCCTTACCTTGTCGAAGGATGTTCTCCCTTCGGTAGGGACGATTTCAGGAGACGTGGTGAGGTACCTTGAACTTCACTGTCACGAAGATGGCACCTTTCTGCCCGGTCCTTGCTCTGGGGGCTCGCTGAGGGCAGTTTATGGCTGCATGGACTGCGGTCTCCTCAGAATGATGACCGTAAACGACGATGGGGCTGGACCAGACGGCGCCGAAGCTCTGAGCTGTCTACTGGATCTTCCTCGAGGATCTAAAATCAGCGCAATCGATGGACATAGAGGTATTATATGTTGTATAGGAGAGAGGTATGAGGATATAATCAGGACGGAAATCGAGGTCGTCAAGTTTGCATAGATACCCTAGCTATTATTTCATGGTTGCTGCTGAATTGTCCAGGAGGAAGGCCGCCACGATGTTTCCACTCGTACTCACTGGCTCCAGTGCCAGATTCATTGTCCGCTATGAGCCAAACCACGCCAAACCGTCACGGTCCTGGTGATCTGCGCTCCCTGGATTCCGAACCCAAGTGCTGATCAGGCGGTCGCCGGTGAACCAGCTAACTTGACATTCAGTGTGGTTCTGAACTCCTTGTGAAAGTTGTTCCATTGAACTCCTCGGCGACACCTATTTGCTCCTCTCTATCTCGTGATATCCGCAGAACATGTTGGACAAATGTAGCGGCATTGGGTGGGTAGTAAAGTTGCAGCTTTGGTCCATTCGCTCACACGGCGGTATTTTCAGAACGCAAGATAGCTTCGTTTGCCATCATTCAGTCCTTCGCCGGGTCCTCTGGTTTGCCTTCGACGACGAAAACAAGAAACCGATTGATCTTCTGTTTGTCAACCACATTTTCTACAACTTGGCATATCCGGCTTTCCTTTCGTCCTTGACCTTCTGGACTGAGAGGTCCTTTTTGGATGCGATGTCCCGCTTCGGTGGCGCAGCGGGACGACCATGTTCTGCTGACACTCATCTGGTGAAAACTATTACTATCTGCTTTCTTCCGTCATCCTTGCGCCTCTCAGTCGAATTATTGGAGCATTTCTCGAAACCTGTCTTATTTCCAAATCTGCATGTCGTACGCTTTGCCTTCGCATTTGGGGCACCACTCGTTCCCGGCCTTCCAGGCTCTGTACTCTGCGGTCGGATCGCAAAAAATGCTATTGAAAACGCGGACTGGCTAAACCCCTGCTCCCTCTCGTTTGGATACCTCCACATGCTTAACCCGAAGCGGTTCGAGTGGGCGAGTTCCCTTCCTAGCTCCAGTGGTGCTGGTGTGGTCGCCCAACGGTCACGTTTTTGCATGATTGGCGTGCACAGTAATCTTCGACGGCTTTTTTGTTCGTGGACAAACCTAGACAGCATTTACCTGGATGGCGTGTGCCTGTTACACATGGACAATTTCTCGACTTGCCGAGTATTCTTGCCTGTCGCCTGTGTCCACGTCCGCCTACCCGAGGATCAAGTTTCGTCAAACACCGAAACCGATACAATTGTAAAGTTCCTTGCTGTCCCAGGATGCATAGTTGGCTCGAACGAATGCCAGACATTGCTGCTCGAGCGATCATGGCTCAAAAACAACCCCGAGGCATCAGATACCCCCGTTCGTGTCGCTTCTCTCTTCGCGGGAGGTACCATTCTTTCCCTCCAGGGCTTCACCCACCTCCAACGAACCAGATTTCGGAACACATTCTTTGGGAAAGTGTCAAAGAGACCGGTCGATCGTATCGAGGCCTATGCCACATGGCTTTACCTATGGATCGCTCGACACTTCAGCATGTTTTTGGCGTTTTTGACTCTGCGCCTTGGCTTTTCCAGTCGTCAATTATGTACATCAGTATTCCCTGCACTCAGTACCTTCGTTTTTCAGTTTGGTTTCGATGCACGTCGCTCTTGGTCCACTTCCATCCCGGCGCTCGTATACAAGTTGCGCCGGATGCCATCCAGATTGTTCAAAGGCACTCACTGGATGCCTCGCGCGTCCTTGCGTTACTTCGCGGGGCAAAGTTTACCAACACCACCTATCTTGGTGCGCTTTTATGGCCTGTTGATTCTGCACATCCTGGCCACGGTACATGCTCTGGCAGCTGTGCCATCGTCCTGGACAGCTCCGGTGCCCTTGAGTCATTATTTGCATCTGCAGCAACGCATCACTATTGTATTGAAAGCCGCCGTGCTTCCGTCCCTCGCCGTTATCAAAGCCCACCGCAGAACTATATTCTTCATCTTCCTAATTGAAACGTGGCTTTTTGTGATTCTACCTCCAGACATTGCCCCTTGTGTCTTCCGGTGCATACCATCTGCTTCGAGGATGGTTTTGTCCGACATGTCCCGTCCGTGGGCTGCACTCGAATCTTCCCCCACTAGCTCCACCCAGATCCCATCCCGTATCATCGCCCTGCCCAGTGTCCCCATCCGAATGCGTCTCGCTCCAGGTAGTCAATGCATCAGTGTCCACTGCCATCAAGACGGTATACTTCTGCCACATATGACAGGTGAGTTCTTGGAGGTTACTCTTGTGGTCGATTGCCTAGAGTTGTGTTTACTATCACCATTTCCATCAAGGCTTCGTGTTGCCGGATACGGTTCATCTCGATTTCATGAAAGCGATGTATAACGAGTCAGCGCCCATGGCAAAAGCACGCGCCCATCCCTCAGATTATATTGATCAAGACGAAGACGATTTTGTTCCTCGGCGCAAACGAGCCGTGACCATGATGCGGCAGTTATTCCCAGGCTGTGCGACCAACGGAACACGACCTTGTTCGCTGGACCAATGTGCTGTTAGAGTCCGTCGAGGTAGCCAAGTGGACGCGTGGGGCAATTTTTCGGTGTCGTTGACTTCGTATCCCATGGCCCGTCGACTTCTCCCTAACATGGTTCTATCTGCCAAGCTAACAATGCGGGGGATGAAGAACCGCGTGGATCGTGCAGTAAAGCACTTCAGGCTCGCGACATGGAAAAGCCAACATCCGGTCCCGCTTAAAATCGCCGCATCCTCTGCACCAAGATTGATCATCCCGTCTATGAGAGAAGATGCATCGAGCTTCGAGTCTTAGCTGTGTCGTCGTACCCCCATGTTCCTCCGCACAATCGACCGATCGGCCTTCCCCTATCACGCCAACACTATCTCACCCTCAATACCGGCGAGATCAATTAGTAGCACTCTGTTCTCTCTCGACCAACTTAAAAACTTAATTCATACCTGACGCCCACCATACTTTTGAGCGATGAACGACATGTATGCCATAGAACTTTCTGTTGAGCTACTATGCGATACGGGTCGGTTCACCCGTCCCTGTGCGCACTGGATCTTAGGGCCCGTTCGGATGCAGCGGGTTCGAAACCGCGCGGTTTCCAAAACGGTACGGTTTCTGAGCTCTCCAAAGCAAACCGCCGTTAGTCTCGATACCAGACGTTTTAGGAAGCGGAGTTGAAAACAACTGGGGCGGGCGCTTCCTACACGGCCACCTGCCAAATATATATAACGTATAAAGTGCGAAAACCATGTGCCAGATATCGTACAAATATACACAATATATCGGAATGATATCTGGATTATGTATTACAAATATATCGTACAGATATATGAGCCCAGATATGTGTACGATATCTGTGGCAGGTGGCTGGTGGCTGGCGGAAAAAAGGAATTGGGAGCAAAATGAAGCTAAAGGCGAGGTTCGAACAGACGACCTCACAGAATTTAGCATGACGCATAGACCGTTACACTAAATACCCATGTATATAGTAGTAGAGCAAGGAAATATGATGAGCTCTGGTGGACTTGGAGAAAATTCATTGCTCGAAGTTCTGCTCCACTTGTTGCTGAAGCTTCAACAGTCTTCAACGATATTGCAGATGGTCAAACATATGTGCCTAGACAGGTAAATAAATCCTCATCCACCTAGCAGAAATAGCAACATTGTTTGAGACTGTTGAAGCTTCAGCAGTATGTGGAGCAGAACTTCGAGCAATGAATTTTCTCCAAGTCCACCAGAGCTCATCATATTTCCTTGCTCTACTACTATATACATGGGTATTTAGTGTAACGGTCTATGCGTCATGCTAAATTCTGTGAGGTCGTCTGTTCGAACCTCGCCTTTAGCTTCATTTTGCTCCCAATTCCTTTTTTCCGCCAGCCACCAGCCACCAGCCACCTGCCACAGATATCGTACACATATCTGGGCTCATATATCTGTACGATATATTTGTAATACATAATCCAGATATCATTCCGATATATTGTGTATATTTGTACGATATCTGGCACATGGTTTTCGCACTTTATACGTTATATATATTTGGCAGGTGGCCGTGTAGAACGTCTGGAGACACTTGTAGCGTGACACCCGCATCGGTCACGCTGAGCTTTCCACCATGGCCTACCCACCCGCCGAGCAAGCACCCGATCCCTCGGCTGACTCGGAATCTTCTGACGAGGAGGACACCGGCCCTTTTGACGCTTCTCATGTATCTATTGATTTCCTGTACGAGAACTATGACAATGAAAATGGTCAACTGGACGACGACATTGACCCCCCTCCAATACAACTTCAAAACACTCGGAATCTTAGAGATGCCCTGGAACAAGTACACGATATAGCGGAGAGAGTCGAGAATATCCTCCAATACATGAACCAACTTGGGTTCAACCTCCCCCTTTTCCTCTTCTATGTATGTTGGGGTCATCACGGCTGTACCACCAATCCAAAAATTCGCTACGAGCACACAGCATTGATGGTCAGCGAGGAGCTGCCCATAATTCTTGTTAATTGCCACAAGCCCCCGCGCACGTCTGGCAGTCACCATGTCCGAGCCGCTGGAGCAAGACGGCCGCTCGAATTATTCGCGTTTTCATGTGTTGCTGATGTCGTGAATGCGGAGTTGGATGGGATCAAAAGCTTGACGAGATGCCCCGACGAACAGGTTTCTGGTGATGGCTTCACCAGCCTGTATATCGAGGATATGTTGCTCAAACTCAGCAGTCCGGGATTTGGCGGAACTCCCAAGTTATGGGCGCTTCTCGGAAGGCTGACGAAGACTAGCGCTCAAGAGAAAAGGAACACCGAGAAGAATACCGACCTTGTGAGTAGGTATGGGACTTTCCCGGTACACCGATTACTCACTCAGTATTATCTTGCAGGTGAATCTATCGATCATATTTCAGATTGCGTTTTCGCGCAACCAGTATGACAATCGATGGGCCAAGTTTCTCACCACGTTCCTCAGAGCACAGGGCATCTCTGCAAAGAGCCTCGACCTCCTGCGTCGATTCTGTATCACCATGAGTCACAAATGGTCGGTTCGTTCCGTCGCTACTATTTCGTCCAACGAGATGGCTAGAGTTCGCGATCAAGTACAGCGGCTGCCATTTGTTATATCCCATGACAATTTAAACATACCTTTTCGTGTGTTCTCGCAACGGCTTGACAATCAGAGCCATTTCGACTGTGGTACGGCTGCTACAGTATTTTTTCAGCCGAACGCTCCCACCGAGGTCCCTCTCGACAACCGTGCATTTCAGGAGTATCAAGCGGAGGGCAGGAAAGTGCCTATCTCAATCACGCAGATATATGACCTCGAACAGGCCGCAGCACCCCATCATCATGCTCGTGACATTTACCGAGTACTCCAGTATCTGCTACAATCCCCGAATTTTGATTTCTCGGCGTATTCTGACCCGAACCACCCTGCCTTTACACCACCCCCACCAGTAAAGAAGCTCCCGTCAGGCCCGGATTATGTTACACAACAGTTCATGCTCGGCACAGTACAAATTGACGAGGCCAGTTACGAGGGGAATGACAAGCTGATTGGGGAGATCTTACAACAAATCAACTTACACTCCGAAGAAGAGAAGAAGAAGACCAGACTTAAACGAGTTATTGTATGGGCAGGGGATCAGCTCACCGTCGAGAGACTGCGAGGCTTGTTCAAATTTCGGGCGCAAGATCATAACTCGTATGACCGGCTTGATTGGATGTTGCCAGTTTTCGGCTGGTTCCATTCGCAAATGGCTTTCGCCAACTCTCTGCACAAGCAGTACCTTGGTACCAATGCCGGCCGAGGTCTGATGCAGGCATTCTCGCTGCTGGAAAGAAAAGGACTCCATACCGTTCAAACGAGGGGTCCATTCCATCAAAATCTTCACGATGCCATCCTCCATGTCGCAGAGGCCCATTTCCATGCATGCTGGAAGGTAGTCGGAGGTGTCGAGAAGCTGGAAGAGCTTCGAAATCGGGACCCCACCGAGTTACTGGAGATGTCCAGACTCATTGTCAAGAGTCTGGCTTCGAGTGAAGCCATAGAGGCTATTGATCAACAACCCGATGACACTCGCGACCATGTATTCCGGCATGCAGCTCTTTTCCTTCGTGATGTGCTGCGATATGTTGACCTGAACGAGGCTATCAAATGTGGTGACATTGGTGTCATGGAACAGACCTTACCCCACCTCCTGTTCCGCTTTGCAGGTGGGAACAATTCAAAATATACCATCGAGGTTCTAGAGCTGCTTCAAGGGCTGCAGCACGAATGGACACCTCAAGTGAAAGATTTCGTTCTGCGACGTGGTTGGCTTATAAACTCCACGGGACGCGAGAACGATTACTTACCGATAGACAAGGGACAAGAACATAACATCAAGGACATCAAAGTAACCCATCGGACACAAGGCCCAAACGCATCCTGGGACCTGATGAAGAAGATCAGTCCCGTTATACCAACGTTTCGAGCGGTGCGCAAGCACATGGAGAGTCAAATCAAAACATTACGTCGTGGAACGTCGCACACAGACCCGAGCAAAGAGAGGGACGTCGATCGATTGGAAGATGCATACACGGCATCACATGTCCATGTTCAAACCAACGGTCGACAATTCAAGTCGAAGGCTGACGAAGTTGTTGATGTGGTGTCCAACGGGGCATTATATTTGCTAACTAAAAAGACATTAAAGAAATGGTGGAACAATCGTGATTTTAAGCGGTCAATGAAGGAGGATTGGTAGTGTACTTGCGGATAATAGTAGAACATCATTTCGAAGGTGTGTACTGGTTAGAATTATGCAAGGCAGTCGGTGTAGGATATATGTACTCGAAGCGGAACGTCTGCTGGACTGGTGTTGCAGCAGGAATAGAGCGGAATGGTGACGGGGTGGAAGGGCTATGCACGCAATATTGAAATATTGTGTAAGATGGACGTGCGGATGTTCAAGGTTGGAGGCAAATGGACTCACGTGAATGAAGTGGCAGGCGTCTCCAACTTGGTGAAGTTTGTGTGACGTGGAGTTGCGGGAGACGCAGAGAACACCGGGGATTTCGAGGGGTCAGTAAGATGGATCTGGAACCTAGAAAACATATTGTAGTGGATGGTTAATAGACAAACTTGCACTTACTCGGATGTTATCAAATCCGGTTCCTCCGGTGCTTTCCGGGGAACTCCGGACTAGGAGTGAGCGTAGGAACTTAGGGGATATAAGGACGAACTGTTTCCGGAGTCGGAATGGAACTTTGGCTTCAGCTTATGTGCTGCGCCCTTGTCCGAGGTCAGTTCCGGATTTCGGATGAGTCGGGATGGAGTCGGAGGCTTAGGAGGATTGCAGAGACAAGAGAAGTCTTAAGGAAAGACTCCAGAGAGAATAATCGGAGGGAGAAAGACTTAGAGACGGAAAGTAACAAGAGGTGATTTAGATGATATTCGAACTAAGGAATAGGAACATACATCGGAGCAATATTTATACTACGGAGTCGGG